>PYUH01000062.1:3073508-3096824 GCA_016808085.1 Suaeda aralocaspica | reverse complement strand
AAAAAAAAAAAAAAAAAAAAAAAAAAAAAAACAATATTGTTCATAAAGATACAAGTACAAGCCCTTCATTAGATTTCAGTCTTCCACAAGTAAGCTATAACTAACATGTACTTTTTTGCATTAAATCTCCAATTCAACTTCAACATTATTACAAATAGAAACTATTAATTAGTACAATAAATTTATTCTAATTAAGTAATTATAATTCTCATTCATAGCTTAAAAGATTAATTAGACAAAAATCTCCTAATAGATTCTATTCGATCCTCGCCTACACACTGGACTCCATTTTAACTTACCATGTACTTCTGCTGGCTTGACCACTGTTTCACATAATTTGCACAACTTCAAGGTGGCAATTATATAATTGTTGGATATTTAAGGCGGCTACATCTATATCTGTATACAACTTAACATTAAAGTACTAAAAAGTTGATTTAATTTATGAATAATCTCTTGTTAATTGTACTTAATAGATTAGATTAGAACAATAGAAGTTTCCTAAATGCATTGTTTATGGACATCAAATTGAGTGTAACCACTAATTTCTTTGCGCCCGTCCTTAGGAACAAATTCCTTGGATGAAATAATAGCAAATCAAGGAATTAAGCTAGGATTTTTATTCTCTCCACTTCACCACTTGGTCTAATCTGGTCGTCTGGTGATGTTAAATAATGTAGTCTGACCGATCAAAATATTTTTAATTCGATAGATGTAATTGAATTTGTTGAACTTTAGTTGCATTTTTACACGAATATATACGAAAATGAACTTTAAAATATATATCGTATGATTTGTCTCAAATTCTCAATGTGTTGTACGTAATGGTTTCATATGAAAAATTGAATATTTGATGATAAAATGAATGAAAATATGATCTTGCATGCATTTTAGATTTGGGCCTTACTTGGACTATACTTGTCAACTGTTGGCTGGTTTGCCCGATTGTTTGTACAAACAAACACAAATGACCAACCTTGTATCTTCTGGCTTTGGTTGTTTGGAACAATGCAAAAAGACATAGAAGAACATTGATAAATTACTCCAAATAGGTAGTTGTAAAATTATTATAGATTATAGTTGTAGTTTGAATTGAGATGTCAATGGGGTGACACGAGTAATAAGTTGTTTGAGCTAAACTTGATTATCATTGATCGAGCATAATCAAGTGTAGTTACACCGTTTTGCTCAATTAATTATTGTTAGAATTGATAATATATATGCAATATCTAATATGATGAACAGTGATAAGAACCCGAATGGGATGAATTAAACAAAGAAAGGGAGGAAGTACACTTACATGACTCAATTTGAGAAGGCTATCTTGTTTGATTTTTGTAGACAAATAAACACATGCTTACAAAAACTGACCATGATATCGTATAGCTGGATTATTGTGGAAAAGTAAAGAATGATTTAGTCTTAGACTTTCTTCTCCCTTTATTTGATCCTACACAAAAATTCCACGGCAAAATGTCATGTAAATCATGAAGAAGCAATGAGGAAATTATAGAGGTTGTCAAAAGTTGGAAAGGGTGGAGGCAAGCACCTTTAATTTCCAAATTAGGGGAAGAAATTAGCACTAATTTTATAATTAGAATAATATGTTCACCAACCACAATTTTTTGTTTTGGATTGAACTGAAATGAAGTAGTAATTATGACGGAGATAAGTCAACTGAACCAAACCAAATTGAATAAAGCTAAACTTAACTGAACTGAAGTGCAAAAAATTTTAGTCCAAAAAAACATGATCTAACAATCTCATTATGGTATTAAATTAATCCTAAGAGGCTAACATATAGTCAGGGCCGTGGCAAAAATTTTAAGGGCCCTGTTCTAAAAATAAATGAAATAGGCCCTTATATTAATAATTTTTAAACATTATATATTATAAGCAACAATATTAAAAGAAAAGCTAAAATTTAGGGGCCCTATATATGTTGGGGCCCTGTGCGGTGGGGCTCCTTGGACCCCTTCTAATACGGCCCTACATATAGTCCTATTATTACAAAGAAAAAAATGAAAAACACCCTCTATTTCTTTATATAGTTAGACAAGATGGACATCGTAACTTCGTAAGAACAAATTTCAGGATAACGAATTATATTGTAAAGCGTTAATTCTTTGGACTAAAATTATTTACAACACTATCAAACAAACTCTTTTGTATAACATTAGCTACTCAAATATTAGAGCCAATAATAGTTCATAACTTCATGTACGGTAATGAACGTCAACGTGCCAACGATTCTTCAGGATAGCTTGTATTGGCGCTAGAAGAAGGGTACTCAGGCCATGTTAAAGGAGTAGTAGGGCTAGAATTGGTCATAGTTGGTGGATTTGAAAATCCGTAAAGCGACACATACACTCCTTTAGGGCGAGTTTCCGGTAGTTCTGTAAGAGGTTCATCGGAGTTGATCATGACCATAACCACCTTCCGCATCTTAGGTCTCATGTTCGAATCCAAATGCAAGCACGCAAGTGCGACACGCAAAATCCTTACAGCCTCATCCTCATCGAACTCCCCGCCTAGCTTAGGATCAACACACTCTGCTAGTGTACCCTGTGTGTGCATATCCCAAGCATAGTCCACCAAGCAACTTTCTCCTAGGAGATTGCTAAACCTTTTTCCACACACAACCTCTAATGCCACCACTCCGAAGCTGTACACATCTGACTCTGTCGTTGCCTTGCCAGTGTAGCTCACCTCGGGGGCCATGTACCCTAAGGTCCCGGCCACCATTGTGGTGACACCTGTTGTGTTCTTGAGCAATCTTGCGAGCCCAAAATCACCTAGACGCGGATTGAACTCTGCATCTAACATGACATTGCTTGGTTTGACGTCCCTATGAATCACTGGATCACCACATTCTTCATGGAGGTACAACAATGCGGAAGCTAAACCTGTTAGTACTTTGTACCTCGTCTTCCAATCCAAAAATTTTCTTCCTGACAGGAATTCATTGAGGCTCTTATTCGCCATGAACTCGTATACTAAAAGCAAGCTGTCATTTTCGTGACTCCAGCCTTGAAGTTGTAATATGTTCCTGTGCCTTAATCGACCAATGGTACATATTTCTGCTAGATATTCCCTCTCACCTGGTAAATAAGTAAGAAACAAACACATAATTTAGTTAACAGCTAATTAAATTGTTCTACTAATGTTTTACAAACTTATAACATCCTAGAATGCATAAAAGATGCTTGGAGCAAAATTTGGAACATATCCTGTTTGTGAATGACAGTTGAAAATATAGAACGGACAGATTTTGAACCTACATTTTCATTACAATTCTTACTACCTTACTAAGAATTTCAATTTATACAGAATATATTATTCGATTTTGTTTTGGAGTGTAATCAGCAGTCCAAATTTCACATAATTTGTTTCATCCTAAGGCATAGCAACATCATTTTTGGTCACGGTCAGTTCTGACTCGACACATGATTAGTTAAGTGTGTCAAAGAAGCAACTTAAACAAGAAGAAAATCAAGTAGAAGCGGAAATAAAAATGAAGTACAAGAACATACCTTGATGAGAAGTAGATGAGATCTTCTTGACAGCAATAGTGTGAGGAGGATCAGGAATATGACCTTTATAAACACTCCCAAAACCACCAGTCCCTAACAAATTATCCTTGCTAAAATTCTTAGTAGCCTTAGCTAGCTGCTTGTAAGTAAACTTAGTAGGAGCCGCGGCAGCATACTGCCTCTCAAGCTCCTCCATTCTCCTGAGCCTTTCCCTCTTCCTGATCATCCTTCGTCGAAAAATAGGAATAGCAATCACAGCAAACAGAAGTAAGCCCCCAACAAAGGGCAAAACACTAGCCAAAATAATGCCTTTTCTCTTGTTATCCTTGACAGTGTAGTCTGGCAATATGGTAGACTTGAATACCCAATCATGGATTTGGTGGGTCTCAGTAAGTGTACCAGTTGAAGCAGTAAAACCCATGTAAACTTGACTAGGGATAATTTTTGACACTTTAATTTGATGGTTTAGTAAACTTGTAAGTGGATTTCCTTCATAACCAACATAGATTTGTAGCATTTTGGTCCAACCATTGTATTCGATTTTAACTCTGATTTTTTTACCACTTTTGAGATCAATGTGGGATGAATTTAGAGTCTTTGCTACTCGAGATTTCATCACACTTAGTGTGTTAATGGCTATGTGATTACCATCTGGGTCCCATTCGTTCTTGAATGTGTCCATTTCGATTGCTAGCTGTTGGAATTTCGTGTTACCTGGAACAATATTCAGTTGAGACTTGAGAGTAAGTCTTTTGTGTGGTTACGCATAGTATAATCCCATTTACTACTAAAAGTTACTTTATTTTGTCCGTAAATATAGTTTCAATTCATCATAAAAGTGAAAAAAACAAATAATGCTTAAGTAATTCTATATTTTTTCATTCGAATAATTTTTTACCTTCAATTTTGGGTTATATCTGATAACCTCATTTTCCCACTAAACAAACTCCTTATAATTAATTAACGAGTATATTAATAAGTGGTCACACCCTAAATCGTCATATGGCGTGTTTTGCCGCATATAGTAATCTATTTATGGGCTATATGACTTAAAATTTCACCCTTGGTTCCAGATAATCCCAAGATCGAACCTCATTACTATCCTTGTCACTTCCAAACACCCAAAAAAAAGTACTAAGAATAGTAGGGACATGATTATTTATAGTTGACAGAGGACCCATAACCACCAAACAACTGGAATTGTGCATCACTTATTTAGCTCCAATCAATTCAGTTCACTTCAATTCAACTGTAGTAAACAGACCCGTGCGTAGTAGTGACATATCGTTAATTAAACTCTTTATGTTTATCTACACATCTTTTCAATACGACAATGCTCTTCATAGATGATTGACACGTGCATGCTTTTAAAACGAAAACAACTCGCTTAATGCCTTAATCTTGCCTTATGGGACCAGCTGTCTACACCTTGAACAATCAAACCCCATTAGCGGCTATGATAGCAGCTTGTAATTTTCTTGGAACTCCGTTTTTTATTAGTTGTGATATTTAAATTTTTTATATCTTATAAAAAGTATCAAGGTATTATAACAAATAAGAGGTAGTATATATAACCAATTGTATAAATGGTACTCGTATATGCAAATTAACAAGCATAATACACTAGTAACAGTACTCTCTTTTCATTAATTCTCACTTCAACTACATACAAGTAAATCAAGTTATTATACCATTACATACCTTCATTTGCATTAATAATTCTATAATTTTATGGTCGGTGTAATCCTTAAAATGATTTTGTATGCTCTTTTAGTAAGACAAAATGACTTTTAGGGTCGATTTTGTTGTCAGTTTCTAACATTTTTAGCTACTCAAACCCAAAAACATAAGCCGATTAGCCAACTAAGATAATACCCAAATAGCCAATCATCAATCAATTAGAATGAACAACCAAAAGCTAACAAGTAATCTTCAACAAATACAATTTCAATCCAAAACAAACACATGTTCACATTTTTAGATTTTTATTTTTGATGGTCCACATATTTAGTTTTTGAAAAGTCAACAATTACATATCATTCATTGTCAAGAACTCGGAAAACTACTACAATTCATGTTAGCTAAAATTATTACTCCGTACTTTGGTTAATAGACTGAAATAGAATAATTGTTGTTCTTAATTACAAAGTGAAAATAGAATAACCCCAATTGTTTACCTACTACAACAACCTTGAAAACTATTGATATGATAAAATAAAGTAGTACCATTAACAAAAATTATAATTCCCACTTGCATAGAATAATAAAATTGTTAATTGTCTCAAAGATCCAATGGATAAACTACATTTTGATGTGAAATCTCAGCTTAATTATAAACTTAATTAAATTCCTAATGAATTAAATTTTGAAGATTTAGAAAGGAAAGACATTGTCATTTTTTAACATAATCAAAGTCGTACTTTACCTCAATCATACATTCTTTTATGACAACCATTTTTTTCCCCTATTACTCTATATTTTCCACAAGAGAAAGCTAAAACCCTTTTTAACCAAAACTATATACTAATAATAATTATTAAAAAGATACAAACCTGCAAGTTGGGGATCTTGGAGACCAAGATAAGAGCCAAAGCTTTGATTAGGAGAAAAACTATCATCTTGAGCCATAACAAATGCCATACCATCCCCAGAAAACTCGAGTTGGTTGTAACGAGGGAAAATATTGAAGGAGAAGCTAGTACAATACGAAGCAGGCCATACTACAACGGGCTTACCATACAATACCCTAGCAATTGCATTAAAGTCGACTGTCGACGAACTATTCGACGACACGGTAGTCATGTTTAAGAACCCTTGCCCCGGTGAAACTGATCCCATGCACAAAAGTTTACCACCCTGATCACAATTTGAAGTATTGAAATTTGGAAAAGAGAATATCTCATTGTCATAGTCATCACACGTTGGAGATACTGAAGTGACTAAGGGTACTTGTTGCAATAGAAAACATAGGGTAAAAATTAATATGATGTATAATTGAAGCATATTGTTTTGAGAATTTGGCTTTTTTTTTTGTATGGAGATTGATGTAAGAGTAGGTATATTAGAAGTAGAACAAGAGTCTTAAAGTTCTAGTTTTTGGTCATTTCTAGAAATATGCTTAGGATATATTATTACATTATATACATGTCATGTACTCACATCACATGTGTATAATAAATATAATATGAGGTCTAAATTAACTTAACCATCAAAGGTCTTCTAGGATGAGGGATCAAATTTGTCCTTGCTAATGTTTCCCCAAAGCTATGGGCCCCAAAAGCTAGACATTTTTTTATTTAATACCATTTCTTATTTGTACAGTGTGTTGTTAGATCGTCTAATTTTCATATACATAGAAAGGTTAATTAATTAATTATTAAAAAACAAGTACGGTAAAAGTTATGTACATTGTACTTGTAAAACATATGATGAAAATATATTACTTACTATAAAATATGTATATAATCGTAGTTTTTTTTAATTATAATTTTTGTAAACTTAGGTTTTTTTTTCCTTTCTATTTTTTCCGACTAATTTCTTATTTGGCAATTTGAATGTAAGATCACCAAAAAACTTGCTATTGGTTCAAAGACTTATTTTTTACGGAGTATATATTTTTTTGTAGGTCCTTTAAATTGGAGAGCTTAATTATATTAGGTCATTTTGATTTTTGGAGTAAAAGATAAATACATGGAAAAAAACAACAAAGTCTTGGTCTTTGCTAGCTTTATCTTTTGAAGGTCATTCCAAATTAATGATTAGGGACCCATATTTGCTGTAGTTATTAAATATTAACTAAATAATGGACCTTCAATTACATGTTCATGATATTCATATTGGAGAAAATTGTATAGTTGTGTGGATGGTTGGAAAATTTGTGATGGTATATCATGCAATGAGAATATAGGTTGGGTACATTATTATGTCGCACACTAATTATACTCTTTTGAAAGTGATTATTAGTTGTAATGGATGATAAATATGAGTGCTTAATTAACTTTAAATGGTACGTGTGTATTGACTTTAGAGCTTGAATATTAAAGGGAATTTTTGTTTCCTTAGGATAAAGTCACGAACCAACCTAATCACCTATTAATAATGCATCGTTAATTTGTTTTTGTTTTTTTAAGCATTGTTAATTTGTTATTGAAGGTTTTTCATACAAGATTTAGCATTTCAATATTTCATTCCTTACAAAGTTGCAAGTACATCATTAATTATTAATTAGAAATGAAAATACCTTTTGATTTGTCAACCATAGTGACTCTGGAAATGGATAGGGAGGATATTTCTTTATTTTGTATGTATTATCTAATATCTATAAAGCACCAAAATTTCTAAAACGCTAGAGCTTCGACGTTTCTAAAACCTATAGTTCCTGCGCTTCGAAAATTCAGACACTCGAAAATGCATAGAAAACTCTTGGCAAATGTTTCTACAATTAATAAAATTTATAGGGGTGTGCCCATAAGGTCAAAGTCCATATATGAGAATATCTCAAGAGAGCGAAAAAGGCTATTATTCCTTTATTCCAAAAAATATCAGAAAAATGGATGATAAAGTTGTTAGAGGCCAAAACTGATTATGGGGAGTCTTATGGTGATCCTAAACAAGTGGTAAAAATACAAGATTAAAACAAGTCAAAGACCAAGATAGCTCTCTGAAGGCCAAGACAAAGACTATACATAGTATTCCGAGGTTCTAGGGTCCCGGAAAATAAATTGCCAAAAGTTTTGTAGGGTGTCGTTATGGTCATAATAAGAGCCATATGCAGCCAAGCCAGCCAATCGGGGTTGAAAAGGCTATAACAACGTCCCGTGAGAGAGAAAAGGTGATTGTTCCTTTCTTCCAATATATCTCGGAAAAAGGGATGATAACAAGTTAATAAAGGCCCAAAAACGTTCGTGGGGGTCCTTTGGTGACCCAAAAATTATGGTTAAAAAAAACCTGGGGAAGAAAGAGGGAAACCGAGAAAGTTCTCTGGAGTTAAAAAAAATAAATAAAAATGCTATTATTCACAGTTTTTTGAGATTACAGAAAAAATATCTAGGAAAGAGAAAAGCGAAAGTTTAATAATCCACCTATCATTTAAACCTTTAAATTATAATAGAACTATCTCATATATAAACCTATGTCACCCTTAGTATTCTATATATCAATGTTGCATAAGAAACTCTTCATATTCTTCCCTCTTTATTTTTTTTCACACTTTGAACTTTCGATAGTTTTTAGAGGCAAAAATCAATCATTAGAAATTCTTTGATTACCCAATACATATAATATAAAAATAAGGAGAAAAGAAAAGGGACCGCGGAACAACCCTTGAGGAGAAAAAACAAAGGTTATTACCATAGAAATTAAAACGATATTTTCTCATAAACTCAAATTTCAAACAATCTTCAAGGAAAAGCCACTAGACATTTGCGGGGCCGTGATTACTGCATCAATTAGCTTCTTGACCTCAATTATCAATCGATTTTTTTTTTAAATTCTCTTTTTCTCCTAAGTCAATGACGAACGAACCACTTAATTAAGTGGTCATCAAAGCATTTGGTAGGGAACTTGGTGCATTTGTGATGTGCTGTGAAGAAAAATTTTAAGATATAATTTATCGGCAAAGAAGACTTATTATTTCAATATCAAGCCAACAAATTGTAGCTAGCTATGTGCCTTTATTCCATTATTTCATGATAGTATAATTAGTACTCTCTACAATTTGACGTCTGACGACTTTTAAGGGCGTGTTTACTTCAACTTAAAACCAGTTCAGTTCTATTCAACTCATCTTTCTTTTATTTTGCTACTTATTAATCCTTCATAAAAAAACTTTCAGTTCAGTTCAGCTCCAATCAGTTCAGTTTAGCTGTTTTCAGCTAAAGTAAACAGACCCTAAATTGCTATTTTCAAAGCTAAGAATGGAACAATGGTCCAAACTCACCATTTGAGTGTATTAGTGTAATTATGCAAGAAATACTACCCTAAACCAAATCCTATCTCCATTGATCATGCGAATCATAATCAAAGGATTCAAGATATAGCTTTTCTTTGTTAAGTAAGGTAAGAATCTTATCAAGTGAGCTAAACTCGTTTGGTGGCTTTTAAACTATCTATGCGCGCATCAACTTTCACTCTATATGTTTCCCAACATAAACTAATTATAATAATAACAAATTTTTCCATAAAAAAAAAAACTAGTAACGGAGTATATTTTTGAGCTGATAAAGTTACAAAAAAAAAATTAAGCAACAAACGTAAATATCAAACAATAAGGCTTATCATGAACTCATGAAGGTATAGAGTAATAAATTGAGTATATTATACAGAAATTAGTATGGTAGTTGACTTTGGTATATACTTGTATGTGGTGATAAAAATACATAGCACTTTGGAAGTAAACAAGAGATTGGACAAGTCAAAGAACAAGGTAATTGGTTAAGGTTCATTCCCCACCTAAATAAGACCACTGTTGTTGTTATGCCACGACTTAGTTTGGCAATGACTCACAGTCTCCCACTATCTGATTACTAAACGTGGGTTTGTTTGCCTTTGAGCTAGCTTAATAACTACTAATTTTTTTTTTTTTTTTTTTTTTTAAAAAAAAACCGTCAAAAAGATAGGGAAAAATTAAAAATAGAAAAGGTCATTTTAGTTGGATTATACAATGATGAGGCTGATAAATGATGATGGCTGACTTAGTACTAAACAAATTTCAATTGTTTTAATTAAAGTTGGCAAACTTTACTTTTGGTAATACCATAGAAAACCATCATAAGTTGGATTAATTCTGAGAGTAGTAATGTAATATGGATGTACCGGAATTTAGTCTTGCGTCAAATTGTAAATTAAACAGATTTTATTATTTAATTAAAAAAATTCATCAAATTTTATCTTTGTCGATTACAATAGTGTTTTTTAACAGAATTAAATATATTGAGAATATATTTCCGATAGATATCCTTTGCCAATCGCCAATAAAAGAGACCACAAGTCT
The DNA here is from genome assembly GCA_016808085.1 of Suaeda aralocaspica. Classification (NCBI taxonomy): domain Eukaryota; kingdom Viridiplantae; phylum Streptophyta; class Magnoliopsida; order Caryophyllales; family Amaranthaceae; genus Suaeda; species Suaeda aralocaspica. The sequence goes on along the minus strand of PYUH01000062.1, from coordinate 3,086,300 downwards.
TGACTTGGTTAAGATTTTGGTTTTAAAATGCTAGAAACTTTGTCAAACGATATTTTTAAACTAGGTTATCATCTATGAAGGGTAATTCTCATAAAATATTTGTCCAATTGAGCCCAATATAAGTAATCATATATTTTAGTTTATTTTATTTTCCTAATAAAAGATTAAAGAAGCAAGAAAAAAGAAACTTTGCTAGCTAGTGGTCCTCTCCTATCCATAGTATTAAAAAAAATTGATATAAATCTCAACTAATAAGAACGACTTTGATGTCATATGGTCATATTCATAAAACCCAAAATAAAAAAGCTATGTGATTAAAATAGTTAATACTAATACTGCGTGTTTACTTATAATGTCATTGTTTATTTAGATACATAACTACTCCCTAATTCCGTATTATTTAAGTACGGAGTGTTATTTTATTAATTAGTCTCATATAGTCATATATCCTTGTCAAATTAAAAAATTTAATTACTCTCATACTAGATTGTAACACTATATTGTCTTCTTGTTGCTCTTCCTATTACCCTAAATTTTAAGGTTAGTATCAATTTTTGCCACTTCCCAAATTGGTGATTTGCAATTTGTATTTTATTTATAATGGTAGTGACTATATTACCATGATAATACATGTCATTAGTACTGAGCAAATCAAGTAACATTTTTATACTCCCTCAGTTTCTAAATGTTTGATACGTTTGAAATCTGACATTATTTATAAGATGGAGAAATCTTTTAAATTACTTTCAACTAGAGTGGACTTATGCAAATGCACGGATATCATTATGATGGTGGTCTCGTCAAAATTCAATAACATAGTTAATTGTTAGAATAGGGAACTACAAAACATTGTTAAAACTTAAAAAGTACATGCATTAACCATGAATTTTAATGCCTACTAATAACAAATGTATAAATAAGGTTGTTTTAATAGAGATGTTGTAAAGAATACATGAGAGGAAGGAAGATGATGGGTCATGCCAGAAGATTTAATAGGAGTATGGTGTTCGTTTGTTGCTGGAAAGGAAAACTATTTGATAGGAGCATTATTACTACAATTTTCATTATTAGTGATGAAAATATGAAATATCATGAAAAAATATCAGGAAAAGATTGTTATGAATATAAAAGTTGGAGGTAGTTGTTGATGGATTTTTGCTTTTGATTTAGGAGAGAGAGAAAATAATCCTTGTATTTAGTCGTTATCGTCATTTTAAAATTTTTTTAAAAAAAAAGTTGTATAATTATTGTTTTGTGAGAAGATGTGGCCCAAAGCAGTTATTTTTTATTGTAGGTTTTTTTAAGTAGAGCACCTTTTTTTTACATTTTTGTAAGGATTGAATGAGAAGTCTCCATTGGGGCTTTGGAGGATTGTGGTTAAACATACTTTTAAATTAGTATATAAGATATATAAAGCATAACATAATCATATGGGGTCTTATTTGATTCGTCTCAGTGAGTACGTTATTAATATACAATTATTATAATTTTTACATATACATAGTAAAAGATATTTATGGTGAAGCAACTGCATTAACATATGTGCAAGTAAAAACGTATCAAACAAATAGGAATGAAAGGAGTAATATAAGTATACAATCCAAAAAGAAATTCATGCATGAAAATAAATTACAAAAATACCACTAAATTTGTAATTGTTGTTGGAGATTCACTTGTAAGCTGAATTAATTTGTTTGCTTTGGAATTAGTTCACTTGTTTGCTCTTGTTGGGAGGTGTAAGAGCTGTTGGAGAAACTTGTTTTAATGAAAACTTATTTTGTAAAAAAATAGTGTTCTTAGTATTCTTTTAATGAAAACAAGAAAATTTTGTTAGCCTTGATTGAGGCCCATTTTATATTCACTTATATATTTCTAAAATAAAGCAGTTTTGAAACATGGATAATGAATTATTGAATAACTTTTAGGCAACTTTTTATATGCACACGGTATATATATTGTATTGTGCACCCTGTCATGTGCAATACACAAGCTTGAACCTATATTGCAAGGTTCAAGTATTCATATATAACGTTCAGAATTTTGTATGCAATATTCAAGTTTTTATAACCAATGTTCATAGGCATATAATTGTTTTTCATTTTGTTATTTTACTTCATTTATATATTATTGCAGTATCATATGATTGTTGAATGGTGTCATATATGTCTTGATCTTATCCAAATGTTGTCTTTAATAATGGATAATTATATGGTTGTTTTTTCCAGTTGGTTTCGTTTCTTCAATGTTCAACCAAAACTTAGAGATTCATTTTTTTTGTTTTGTGTGAATGAAGAATATAATACATTGCTATTTAGCTTTCAATATTCTTGACATGCTATATCAAGTTTTTAGTACTAATGTTTAGTTTTTTGAATGCAATGTTCGGTTTTCAATAAGCAATTCAGTACCAATTCTACAAGTTTTCAAACAAATTAAAGAAATAAATATTTACTTCAAGTTTGGAAGGTGAAAATCTTAAGTAAATTTTGAACATTAACCATAGAAATATGAATTTCAAGATTAAAATTCTCAATGTTGAAAGTTTTAAACTAAAAAAAAAAACATATATATTTACATTATACTAGAGAAGTGAATATTTTGAGAAAAATTCTAAACATTGTTCATGCACAAGTGAACAAGAGTCAAATTTTGAATATTAGGTAGTAATTTTGTATCATCTTATACTTATTGATTCCATATATACGTAATATCAAATATGGCTAATAGATCTCCAAAACTAAGGCTTCAAAATCTCTTTCTTCAATTCTTTGCATCTCTCTTAGCTTCAAGGAAACTAAGTGATGTTTCAATATCATTAAGCTCAATTTCATAGAAGAAGTCATATTCCTTTGCCTGCTTTCTTTACTCACCTGAAACAAACAATGTTCTAAGTTTTTGAGGTCAATGTTCAAATTTTTAAGATGAATGTTTGGAATCTAAAAATTACCAGATTGAGCTACAGTTGAACATTATTTGCAAATTTCTTAACATTTAAAAATTTATATTGAATATTCATAATCTAAAATATATCATTGAATTTAATTATACGTGAACATAATATGCAAATTTCTGAACATTCACAAATTTATATCCAATTTAAAAGGTCATATATATCAATTTAAGTTTCAGTAATTCCACACTAAAAAAATAGATCTGATATTTATTATCTATTTTCGATAATCTTCATTTGAAATTTATTGTATTTTGACTTGATAATGGAATATTGTTGATCTACTGCGATTTGGTTGTTCTGATTCATATTTCATTTAAATGATAATGAATAATGGTGTTGATGTGCTTGATTGAAGTGAAAGAGGATAGAAACAAAGAGAGAAGGAAGAGAAGAAGCAAAGAAGAAACAGAGAGCGAAGTATAGATTGGATTTTAAAAAAAAAAAAAAAAAGTATATATAGGTAAATAATCAAAACGTGTCGTTTTGGTGCGAGAGTATAGAAGAGTTTAATACTCCAGGTGTAACTTTTACTGATTGTAACTTTGTAACCTCTTAAAAAATCTCTAATATTAAAGGCCCAGAAATGTATAAAGGAAAAACTCACTTCATAAGCCTGCAACTATTGTTACAAAATTAATTCACTTCATAATAGATTAATACATAATATTCTAAACTGTCCTTAAAAGTGAGAAAAAAACATAGTCATATGGTTTGCTTTGTCCCTGACAATAATATTTAACTGATATATAATCTTTACTACTCTGGTGATATGTATTAAAGGTATTTAATATTAAAGATTTAAGTCGAAACATTTAAAAAAAGAAACATGTATTCAAGAAGCCAACCAATATATTAAATTATTAATTTTATATATTGTGTTAGTTACACCTGGTTCACTCTTCATGCTAACCTGGATTCGAAACTAAATTCTAGGTGGTTAATTAAGTTCCGATCCACTCCTAATTGATGTTGTAGTGGATAAAACACGAATTCTCCCTACCAAGTGTAGTCTCAATCACAACTACACTAACAACCCATTATTGGCATTAGGATAGTCATTACTAACCATTATCTTAATTTATACTTTCTAAATTTATCTTATATGAACTCTTGTATAATTATTAAAGTTACTTGAAACTTATTTTTCATGAGATAAATCGAAATAATTAAGGTTCACAAAACATGGCTAAATAGACAACTTAAATGTAACTTAATCTTTATAATAGATAAATTACTTCATTCGTTTCTCAAAAAAGATAAATTATGGATGTAGAGGACACGAACTAGGATTGTATAGAAAGTTATAGGGTTTAAAATTTTATGACCTTATACAAATCAAGGTAGTTGGGGAGGCGGCCCCGTGGCACAAACAACCACCCCCCTTTTATGCCTTTAACACCGATTGTTAGTAAAAACAAGTTCATAGAAACTATGGAACTAGACTGCTATATGTTTCTGGTGAATAAATTACCAATTGCAACAATTCACGGTCACACATATGTCACGGTAAGAAATTGGATTTCGATGCAAGATTGATTGTCATTAATTAAATCACCATATTTTCCCTTAATTACTATGTCACATGTAATGACCATTTATGCATGCATAGTTTTAATTAACTCTCACATGTTAGTTGCATAATGATTATACTTTACTTTCAAAGTAAATGGCTTTCATGTCTCAACATAGAAATAAATTAAGTATAAAAAAAAAAAAATAACGTTAGACCCCTAAAGTAATTTACAAGCTCTTTTATCATAATCATTAATTTCTAAAATTGAATCACAAGTTTGGTGATCGGGAAAAATAGTGATAAATTACTTTTTTTTTTTTTTTTTTTTTATAATTAGATAGATTCAAACAATTCATAACATACTACATCGTAGATTTACAAACCATGGTTTAAATTGTTAGTGATGAAATTACGAATAAATATTGGTAGAGAAAAACATTAGACACTAATCCAAATGATGCACAATAAAAATTAGATGACAGATTTATTAGTATTAAAGCATAGAAGTGAAGAAGCAGATTTGGATAAATTACATCAACAAACAACAATTAGAAACGAAAGGGGAGATAGATGGATTAGAGAAGAAATGATACGGGTTACAAATGTTATTTATTTAGATTAATGTTATATATGTGCTTGATTCATTCATGGATGGGGCTAGTGACGTATCAAAAACTTTCTTGCCCAGATGTGTTTTCCATTGGTACGAAATTTACCAACATATTTTCCATTCATGATTTGATCCATGTATGCAACAGATACCAGAGCCATTTGAGCATATAAAGGTTGCACTTTATCTCCACCAATATGTTCCATCTCAAAATGCTCTACACAATAAGTGCCACACTTTTCAGTGAAGAATTGCTTTGCTTCATCTTCAGACACTGGAAAACCTCGAGAAAATGTTAGAAATAAGGTTCTATCGTCGATGGGAGCTTCAAAGTGGAGTTTCCATCCCCATAACTCTTCTATAGGGAGATAGGTATTCCAAGGTTGGACAAAGATTTCAAGGGAACCAAAAGTAGGGTGAGGAAAACCTGGTACAAAAAGACGACGAGGGTTCACCATATTATAGTTAAATGGTAATACTTGTAGTAAAATGTCAGTAAAAGCCTTAGCACAAACTTTGTTTAGAAAAGCTTTTACACCACTTATCGCAGTGTATTTCATTTGGCAAATAATTTTTAAGGAGATTTCTTTTTCCATTAATCTCGACGTAAGATAAAGGCTACCACCATGAGTAGTTGTAGCAAGGGTTTTAGATTTAAGGCAGTCAATGCACAAAGCAGCTTCATTGGCAAAGGCATCGATTAGGTTATCAGATAACTTTGTCAAACCACCTATGATTTCACAGTGTTTTGCTTCTTCTAGCCAAAGCCATAATGCCATGACTAGCAACGTTTCAGCTACCGGCCTTNGATTTACAAACCATGGTTTAAATTGTTAGTGATGAAATTACGAATAAATATTGGTAGAGAAAAACATTAGACACTAATCCAAATGATGCACAATAAAAATTAGATGACAGATTTATTAGTATTAAAGCATAGAAGTGAAGAAGCAGATTTGGATAAATTACATCAACAAACAACAATTAGAAACGAAAGGGGAGATAGATGGATTAGAGAAGAAATGATACGGGTTACAAATGTTATTTATTTAGATTAATGTTATATATGTGCTTGATTCATTCATGGATGGGGCTAGTGACGTATCAAAAACTTTCTTGCCCAGATGTGTTTTCCATTGGTACGAAATTTACCAACATATTTTCCATTCATGATTTGATCCATGTATGCAACAGATACCAGAGCCATTTGAGCATATAAAGGTTGCACTTTATCTCCACCAATATGTTCCATCTCAAAATGCTCTACACAATAAGTGCCACACTTTTCAGTGAAGAATTGCTTTGCTTCATCTTCAGACACTGGAAAACCTCGAGAAAATGTTAGAAATAAGGTTCTATCGTCGATGGGAGCTTCAAAGTGGAGTTTCCATCCCCATAACTCTTCTATAGGGAGATAGGTATTCCAAGGTTGGACAAAGATTTCAAGGGAACCAAAAGTAGGGTGAGGAAAACCTGGTACAAAAAGACGACGAGGGTTCACCATATTATAGTTAAATGGTAATACTTGTAGTAAAATGTCAGTAAAAGCCTTAGCACAAACTTTGTTTAGAAAAGCTTTTACACCACTTATCGCAGTGTATTTCATTTGGCAAATAATTTTTAAGGAGATTTCTTTTTCCATTAATCTCGACGTAAGATAAAGGCTACCACCATGAGTAGTTGTAGCAAGGGTTTTAGATTTAAGGCAGTCAATGCACAAAGCAGCTTCATTGGCAAAGGCATCGATTAGGTTATCAGATAACTTTGTCAAACCACCTATGATTTCACAGTGTTTTGCTTCTTCTAGCCAAAGCCATAATGCCATGACTAGCAACGTTTCAGCTACCGGCCTTTTCAAGATTATAATTAACCTTGAAAAGATGGTGCGATCAATTGAATGATACAGATTCAGCTCACCAAGTGTGATGGATGCCATGGTAGGAGTGGTGTTTTGGTGTACATGCATGTTTGCCCAGGGCCCTTTTTATAGCCAAATTAAATTAAATGCTTTTCTTGTGAATTTACCGTAGGTTAGATCTTAATTTATTACATGTAAATCAAACAAAATTAAATATCTACTTCGCATGGAGTGTGTTATACACTTATACTAGTCATCCTAGCTAGTTCACATCCACGTAACAAAAGTAATTTACAACGACTAGGGATATGAATGAATTACACAATGCAATCATATTATCTAGTTTCAATAAACAAGTAAAATGTTTCCACCAAGTTAATTTACTAACTTTTTTCACCAAGCGTTAATAAATCTTGTGCCAACTTAAACCTAACTGAGTTTACAAACAATACAAGGACTTTTGACTACCTAATTACAATTAAAGAAGTCTTTTAAAGAAGGTTCTCGCGCGATCATTTGAACCTCATCCTATATATATATATAGAGAGAGAGAGAGAGAGGGAGAAGAAAATAAGTTGCCAATTATACCGAAGTAGTCATTCAAAATTATACATCTTGCACCCATTTTCGTGCTAATATTGATAAAAGTTTACATACTAATTTCAGTTTATCACTCCAAACTGATATACTATAATTTTAAATTAGACTTATTCTTTTACCTTGATTACAATTAAGTAATGAACTACGATAACATTATACTGTATCTCACTTTTTTTTTTTTTTTAATAGTTTTGTAATAGCATAATGCACGATATTTAATCCAAAAAAAGCTAGGAATACTTAAGAATAATGAGATGATTCCGATCACATTATCATTTACAAAAAAAATATATTTTTGGTGGTAACGAACTAGTGGCACGTAAAAGCTATACCGGGATTAATTTAGTTATCACGAGCTAACTTTCTTAATCTTTCTAAATTTTTTAACCAAATGGGTTTAATCTTGACAATTGAGTTCAAACAGGTTTACTATAATCAAATTAGGCAACCTCAATCAATTCAAAAAAATCTCAATATATACTCATTTTTAACACCGAAAATTGATGCAAAAATTATTTTTTTCAACATCCAATTTACTTTTTTTAGGAGCAACATGCAATCAAAAAAAAAATCTGTATATGATCAATTAAAAATGTGATCAACATTAAAGTGAAAATTACTTGCATTATCAATTAAAAAATTTACTACTCCCTTTGTTCCTAAATGTTTGATGCTTTTAAAATCTTGACACTATTCATAAGATGATAGAATATTTTAAATTGCTTTCGATATATAAAAGATAATATAATCATATGAGGTCTTTTTTGGTTCATTTCAATAAGTTATTAATATACAATTGTTATAATTTTTACATATACACAACAAAAAAATATTTAAGGTCAAACAAGTGTATTAGCATATGTACAAGTTAAAACGTATCAAACAAATGGGATCGGAGAGAGTATAATTATTTAAGGCAATAAAATCTATTTTTCTCACTAAAGGCTAACTTAGCATTTTTTTATTTTTTTTGCTTTATGAGATTTTTTTTTCACAAAAACAAGAGAGTAATATTGGTACTCGCTTCTGCTAATATAATGGCATTTTTATGAGAGAGTAGAGTATTGAAAATTGGTCTCACAAAGGAAGTGTCAATATTAATATTGGGAGTGTGATAATATCAATACTCTTATAAAATTACTTTATTTGTTTGTTTAAGTTGATTACACTTTATTTTTCAAGTTTTTCAATGTACTTGTTTAAGTATTAATACATACCACTATACTTGATAAAATTAACTACTCGTATAAATTTGATATAAAAAAACTTCACTTGAAGACAATTTAAACAACTAATTTTTTTTCCTATATACCATTGTTTATTTTTTATGTTAAAGTTTGTCTCTTCTCATACTTCAAATTTTAAACATAACCAACTCATAGAAACTTATAGAGTATAAAGTTTCGGTCAAAGTATAGCGCTTAGTAAGTTGCTTGACTATTTAATAATTGTTTGATTTGTAATGATTAATGTTCATGGTTTAAATTTTTTTTTTTTTTAAAATTTTGATATTTCTACCATTTAACAGTTACACTTTGGAAGCTTAATAATACAAGTGATAATGAGGGTAAATTAAGTACATAAGAAGCGTAGTACACATGTGTAGTACAATACAACGAGATACATTTTATATGTGATTTTCTATTAATGAACAACAAAGTAATATGTTTTTGCCCCCTCAAAAAAAAAAAAAGTAATTTGTTTTTGTGCTTATTGAAAGAGAAAAAAAAGGAAAAAAAGCAATAAAAAAAGGCAGTTACACTTCGAATAATAATAATTTTAAAAAAAATCATTCAAAAAGTTCAACTGATTCTGACAAGGGTAATTCATCTCTTAGGAAACCACCAACTTTTTCACGAATTCTCCTCAATTTAAGGTTGATAAAAAAAAAAAAAAAAAAAAAAAAAAAAAAAAAACTGAAAGTGTACAAGTCATGTGAATGGACGTATGGTAGTAAAAATTTACATGATTCTATAATTAAATATAGCTTGTGATGTGTCAAATACCAATTAGGGTGTCTTAAAACTTCTTTGTAGGAATTATGTAATTGTTCAAATTGGTTTCAATTTGAATTAAGTTTTAGTTAGTCACTTGGTTTGATTACCATTTTACAACTTAATCTAAAATGGTTTCATTATATAATTAAAGATGAACAATGTCCGTTACATTGTCAATGTTGTACAATTAAAATACAATTTTCAAATATGGTGTTATTGGTAATTTCATGTGGGCAGTTAGTTCTTTTCCGTACTAATCGGGTTTTTAATTTAGAGTTTTTAAATAATTTATTAGAATTTTGCATAGTTACACTTGGTTCACAACCCGTTAAAGCTTTGAAACAACTTCCTAATTTTCGGAGTAACCTTCTAACTTTTTGAATGTCACGTTTCTTGCTTGAATATGTTGTGTTCCTCAACCTTCCTTGATACAAAAATGAAAAAGATTGCAACGGTTATTATGGTGGGACCCACTTAGAGATTTGTTACACGATATCTATTGTGATAATGGTGATTTTAATGTTTGAGAGAAAAAATTAAACGTAACTGAAAGTTTTACAAAAACGAACCCATAAAGTAAAAAGATCTTGCTAACAACACCTTAGCGCTAAATAAGCATTAAATAATTTTCCAAAATTATTTTAATTTGAAAATTCAAAATAAAAACATAAATGTTCTCGAGGTAATTAATGTTTGATTAAAATTAATATTTCCACTTTTATCATGCTTATCTAACGTCCACTGAGACACAGAGCGCTTGATAGCTTTCAATTAAACTTATAATTACATTGCAAACTCCAAATAACAATCTTTTCAAATATACAATTTTTTGTACATGTAACTTAGAGATTTGTTGCTTGATATAACTTGTGATGATGGTGATTTTAATGCTTAGAGGAGAAAACTAAACGTAATTAATAGTATATTATATCACATTACTAAGAACATGCAATCTTGTGATTTGTCAAATTGTGTACTTTTCAAATATACAACCTTTTCGAACATGGAACTTGATATATAAAAGTTTGAAGTCCAGTGCGTTTTAAAAATGAATAAAAAAATATAGCATCTGAGGCTCTAGTCGTTTGCGTTTATTTTCAGTTCAGTTCAATCCACTTATTTTCAGTTATCACCTTACTTTATAATCATCTTTTACACTTATTTATATTAAATTTATAATCTAAATATATTTGTTTATTATTACATTTATATTACAATAAATTTTATTTATATTTTAATATTTATTTAATTTTCAAAATAAAAAGTTGAAATTTAAAATAAAACAAATACGAAATCAAAATACAAAATACAAATATAATTGAAAACATAAATATAAAATCATAAATTAATTGAAAAATAAGTTAGTCCAATTCAATGTCTTTGGTTCAATTCGATTCAATTTATTTAGACAAGCCCAAAGAACGTCGTCTAAAAAGGAACAAAGGGAAATAAGTTGGAACTTGTCCAAAAGATGTCGTTTACAGTTTTTACTTTAGTACGCACAAATTGAATTATTATTAGTAACTAATGAGTTGCTCATTATGATTCCTTAATTCCATATTTAATTAGGTCATTGCAAAACGTTAGTAGTATAAATAACTTAGCTTCGTTTTACTACTCGTTTTCAAGTGCAACAAAACACAATTGAGTAAGAGAAAGTTCGCTGGGAGCTTTTAGGTTCAGTCAAGTCAGGCGTCTTCTATATTTTGTCCTATATATATCTTCGTTCAACTTCTTAATTAATCTCAAATTCTGATATGGTATCAGAGCAAGAACGGTATTTCTTAGCTAAAAATGGTTATGCTCTAGACTTTCAATTTCTTTTATTACTAATTCTTGCATAATCTATACCAATTTGAACCCTGGTTTTACCACTTTGCAAAATTCTTTGGTTTACCCTGGTTCCCCTCTTCAAATATATATGAGGATTCAAGTTCAATTCCCTAGCGTTTCTAGGAAATTTTGCGATTTTTTTACTTTGTAGTTTTACTAGTTCTTTCAAACATAGGAGTTTATTTTTCTAATCAAGGTGATTTTACTTTTCTCGAACAAATTTTAATGATTTTTTTTCTATCAAGGCTTTAACGTATCTTGTTGAGGTAGTGTGCTAAACTGGTGCTCTTTGCAATCCAACTTCAAAAACTATGCAATTATGCAACTTTTGGTTCACTTTTGCGAAACTTTGATGCATTTTAGAACAATTGCAAAAGTGGAGAACCTAATTGTGTTTTTGCATTTCAAAATTATTCTCCTAAAATCAGGTATAATTCATTAGTCCATATTGTTCAGTTTGTTAATTGTTAATGAATGGAGATGAAAATAGAAGATATCACACTGGATTTGCATTCAAATCTAATTGTTATACTAGATCTGTTTAGACCATATAAAATGAGGAATTGTATCTAGATCTCGGTCTATATGGATCTGCAAATGTTTAATCTGTTTTGCCTATTCAATAATCATTATTTGTAGTACATTAAATGTTTCTTTCACATCTTTGAGGGAGAAAGTTTAATAATGAAATCAAACAAATACTTGAACTAAGGTATAAATGTTGCCGCAATTATACACATATCATTACTAAATGTTAACATTGAATTTTCTCCAAATAAACGAATCTACAAATTTGGATGCTGTTCTCAGTTTTTGACAAAATCCACGTACATTGGCATGAAAATTCGTGAGCAACCAAACAGCGTTATAAGGTAAGGCAAAAACTTTCAATGGTATGGTTAGTTTAACACTGTAAGAGAAAGCTAATGTTCAATTTGTGGTTATGTAATTGGAATGATATTGTTTGGTATATGGATAATTAGTACTAGAGGTGTGCAAAACGAATACATGAATTTTTCCAATGGATATCTGGATTTTTGGAATTAAAAAATTATCCCATTTCGAAAAAACTGGAATTACTAGAACTAGAATTTCGGATTGAAATTTTGCATTTTTAAATTTTCTTCTAAACCGCTTTATATCCACTTATAAAAATCAAAGTTATTTCCAATTTTTGTTTTCCTTAAAAATCTGAAATCTGAATTCTACAACTCTAAATTTGAAAACAGGTCAGATATTCAGCTTTTTGGAACAAAATTTCAATTTTCTAGATCGAAAATCGAATCACAATCACAATTTATGCACACCCCTAGATATAACCAAACAAACTCATACAACATTCTCTTATTTATTCAAATCACTTCTTTCTTATAGCCACAAGGCCACAGTCACCTAAAATTTGTATGTCACACCCCGTAGGCTTACAGT
>PYUH01000062.1:3024606-3073483 GCA_016808085.1 Suaeda aralocaspica | reverse complement strand
CTCCCCCCCCCCCATTTTCCTTCCTGAGATGGAAGAGTTAAGATCGAGAGAAGAGAGAGAAGAGAAGGATTCATTAATTATTAAGGCAATATAAATCTATTTTTTCACTAAGGCTAACTTAGCATTTTTTATTTTTTTGCTTTATAGATTTTTTTTCACAAAAACAGAAGGAGTAATATTGTACCGTTATGCTATATCATAATGGCTCTATGGAGTATTTGTTATGAGAGAGTATGAGTATTGAAAATTGGTTCACAAAGAGAGATGTCAAAGGAGGTCAATATAAATATTGGGAGGGAGTGTGATAATATCAATACCTTATAAAATTACTTTATTTGTTTGTTTAAGTTGATTACACTTTATTTTTCAAGTTTTTCTTCAACGATTGTTTAAGTATTAATACATACCACTATACTGATAAAATTAACTAATCGTATAAATTTGATATAAAAAAACTTCACTTGAAGACAATTTAAACAACTAATTTTTTTTCCTATACCATTGTTTATTTTTTATGTTAAAGTTTGTCTCTTTCATAATTCAAATTTTAAACATAACCAACTAATGAAACTTATAGAGTATAAAGTTTCGGTCAAAGAATAGCGCTTAGTAAGTTGCTTGACTATTTAATAATTGTTTGATTTGTAATGATTAATGTTCATGGTATTTAATTTTTTTTTTTTTTTAAATTTTGATATTTCTACCATTTACAGTTACACTTTGGAAGCTTATAATACAAGTGATAATGAGGGTATAATAAGTACATAGAAGAGTACACATGTGTAGTACAATACAACGAGATACATTTTATATGTGATTTTCTATTAATGAAAACAAAGTAATATGTTTTTGCCCCCTCAAAAAAAAAAAAGTAATGTTTTTGTGCTTATTAGAAAGAGAAAAAAAGGAAAAAAAGCAATAAAAAAAGGCAGTTACACTTCGAATAATAATATAATTTAAAAAAATCATTCAAAAAGTTCACTGATTCTGAAAGGGTAATATCTCTTAGGAAACACCAACCAAAAAATAAAAAAAAAAAAAAAAAAAAATACCCACCAACCACCAACTTTTTTACACGAATTCTCCTCAATTTAAGGTTGAAATAAAAAAAAAAAAAACAAAACTAAAAAAAAAAAAAAAAAAAAAAAAAAAAAAACTGAAAGTGTACAAGTCATGTGAATGGACGTATGGTAGTAAAAATTTACATGATTCTATAATTAAATATAGCTTGTGATGTGTCAAACTTACCAATTAGGGTGTCTTAAAACTTCTTTGTAGGAATTATGTAATTGTTCAAATTGGTTTCAATTTGAATTAAGTTTTAGTTAGTCACTTGGTTTGATTACCATTTTATCAACTTAATCTAAAATGGTTTCATTATATAATTAAAGATGAACAATGTCCGTTACATTGTCAATGTTAGTACAATTGAAAATACAATTTTCAAATATGGTGTTATTGGTAATTTCATAGTGGGCAGTTAGTTCTTTTCCGTACTAATCGGGTTTTTAATTTAGAGTTTTTAAATAATTATATTAGAATTTTGCATATGTTACACTTGGTTCACAACCCGTTAAAGCTTTGAAACAACTTCCTAATTTTCGGAGTAACCTTCTAACTTTTTGAATGTCACGTTTCTTGCTTGAATATGTTGTGTTCCTCGAACCTTCCTTGATACAAAAAATGAAAAAAGATTGCAACGGTTATTATTGGTGGGACCCACTTAGAGATTTGTTACACGATATCTATTGTGATAATGGTGATTTTAATGTTTGAGAGGAAAAATTAAACGTAACTGAAAGTTTTACAAAAACGAACCCAATAAAGTAAAAAGGATCTTGCTAACAAGCACCTTAGCGCTAAATAAGCATTAAATAATTTTCCAAAATTATTTTAATTTGAAAATTCAAAATAAAAACATAAATGTTCTCGAGGTAATTAATGTTTGATTAAAATTAATATTTCCACTTTTATCATGCTTATCTAACGTCCACTGAGACACAGAGCGCTTGATAGCTTTCAATTAAACTTATAATTACATTGCAAACTCCAAATAACAATCTTTTCAAATATACAATTTTTTGTACATGTAACTTAGAGATTTGTTGCTTGATATAACTTGTGATGATGGTGATTTTAATGCTTAAGAGGAGAAAACTAAACGTAATTAATAGCTATATTATATCAAACATTACTAAGAACATGCAATCTTGTTTGATTTGTCAAATTGTGTACTTTTCAAATATACAACCTTTTCGAACATGGAACTTGATATATAAAAGTTTGAAGTCACAGTGCGTTTTAAAAATGAATAAAAAAAATATAGCATCTGAGGCTCTAGTCGTTTGCGTTTATTTTCAGTTCAGTTCAATCCACTTATTTTCAGTTATCACTTACTTTATATATCATCTTTTATCACTTATTTATATTAAATTTTATAATCATAAATATATTTGTTTATTATTACATTTATATTTACAATAAAATTTTATTTATTATTTTAATATTTATTTTAATTTTTCAAAATAAAAAGTTGAAATTTAAAATAAAAACAAAATACGAAATACAAAATACAAAATACAAATATAATTGAAAACATAAATATAAAATCATAAATTAAAATTGAAAAAAATAAGTTAAGTCCAATTCAATGTCTTTTGGTTCAATTCGATTCAATTTAGTTAGAACAAGCCCAAAAGAACGTCGTCTAAAAAGGAACAAAGGGAAATAAGTTGGAACTTGTCCAAAAGATGTCGTTTACAGTTTTTACTTTAGTACGCACAAATTGAATTTAATTATTAGTAACTAATGAGTTGCGTCATTATGATTTCCTTAATTCCATATTTAATTAGGTCATTGCAAAACGTTAGTAGTATAAATAACTTAGCTTCGTTTTACTACTTCGTTTTCAAGTGCAACAAAACACAATTGAGTAAGAGAAAGTTCGCTGGGAGCTTTTAGGGTTCAAGTCACCAATGTAGCGGCTTTAGTATTTGTCCCTATATATATCTTCGTTCAACTTCTTAATTAATCTCAAATTCTGATATGGTATCAGAGCAAGAACGGTAGTTCTTAGCTAAAAATGGTTATGCTCTAGACTTTCAATTTCTTTTATTACTAATTTCTTGCATAATCTATACCAAATTTGAACCCTGGTTTTACCACTTTGCAAAATTTCTTTGGTTTACCCTGGTTCCCCTCTTCAAATATATATGAGGATTCAAGTTCAATTCCCTAGCGTTTCTAGGAAATTTTGCGATTTTTTTACTTTGTAGTTTTACTAGTTCTTTCAAACATAGGAGTTTATTTTTCTAATCAAGGTGATTTTACTTTTCTCGAACAAATTTTAATGATTTTTTTTCTATCAAGGCTTTAACGTATCTTGTTGAGGTAGTGTGCTTTAAACTGGTGCTCTTTGCAAATCCAACTTCAAAAACTATGCAATTATGCTAACTTTTGGTTCACTTTTGCGAAACTTTGATGCAATTTTAGAACAATTGCAAAAGTGGAGAACCTAATTGATGTTTTTGCATTTCAAAAATTATTTCTCCTAAAATCAGGTATAATTCATTAGTCCATTATTGTTCAGTTTGTTAATTGTTAATGAATGGAGATGAAAATAGAAGATATCACACTGGATTTGCATTCAAATCTAATTGTTATACTAGATCTAGTTTAGACCCATATAAAATGAGGAATTGTATCTAGATCTCGGTCTTATATGGATCTGCAAATGTTTAATCTGTTTTGCCTATTCAATAATCATTATTTGTAGTACATTAAATGTTATCTTTCACATCTTTGAGGGAGAAAAGTTTAATAATGAAATCAAACAAATACTTGAACTAAGGTATAAATGTTGCCGCAATTATACACATATCATTACTAAATGTTAACATTGAATTTTCTCCAAATAAACGAATCTACAAATTTGGATGCTGTTCTCAGTTTTTGACAAAATCCACGATACATTGGCATGAAAATTCGTGAGCAACCAAACAGCGTTATAAGGTAAGGCAAAAACTTTCAATGGTATGGTTAAGTTTAACACTGTAAGAGAAAGCTAATGTTCAAATTTGTGGTTATGTAATTGGAATGATATTGTTTGGTATATGGAATAATTAGTACTAGAGGTGTGCAAAACGAGATACATGAATTTTTCCAATGGATATCTGGATTTTTGGAATTAAAAAATTATCCCATTTCGAAAAAACTGGAATTACGTAGAACTAGAAAATTCGGATTGAAATTTTGCATTTTTTAAATTTTCTTCTAAACCGCTTTAATATCCACTTATAAAAATCAAAGTTATTTCCAATTTTTGTTTTCCTTAAAAATCTGAAATCTGGATTCTACAACTCTAGAATTTGAAAATCAGGTCAGATATTCAGCTTTTTGGAACAAAATTTCAATTTTCTAGATCGAAAATCGAAATCACAATTCACAAATTTATGCACACCCCTAGATATAACCAAACAAACTCATACCAACATATCTCTTATTTATTCAAATCACTTCTTTCTTATAGCCACAAGGCCACAGTCACCTAAAATTTGTATGTCACACCCCTTAGGCCCTTACTAGTGGTATCTATTCAATACCTTAAACAAGCACACAACTTTTTTTTTTTTATAAAAAAAAATTAAGTATATGAGTGTTGATCAAACCATTCCATTACAATTATTTGAATCAAAATCCCCTTAAAGAAACAAATATGTCTTGATAAATACAATATATTGTAATTGGAAGGTTTAAAAGATACTACCTGTAAAAACTCATATAAGACGGTCTTATTTAATAAAACTACTAAGTTATTAGTAAAAAAAATAATTACAATGACAAAGATAATAGTTAAATAAAATTTAACCATAATACGGTCTTACGAGAAACCTAATAAGATGCTACCCAATTGTCACGAGGAGTTATGAGGTACTTGTTCATAATTACAGTGTAATTTATAAAATTAGAATCTTGTTTTTTCATCTCGAATTATATTTTTCAAAAATATAATTTAATTATACCAAAATTCGACATATTAATTTTATAAATTGTACCTAAAGAGATACGAAAATGTAAATATAACAACTAAAAAAAATACTTATTTACTATCTTTGTTACCTATAAAATATAACAGTGTAACAGAACGCAAACGAAAATTGAATAATCTTGTCAAGTTGGCAGTGACAGATCAATTTGCTACCAATAAAAGAAATTTTTTAAAAAAATCCCCAATTCGAATTAACACCTATAACACCTTCGTCTTCTAGACCCAATAACAAACAGGGTCAACTTGGTCAAATTAATAAACACCTCTAGCAACAACACACAAAAAAAAAAAAATAAATAAATAAAATAGCATAACTTCCATCTACTCGGTAAAACAGCAATGAAGTTTACCATTTTTGACAAACACTAGACTATAACTAGAAAAACCTAGTACCAACTACCAAGTACCTTCCCGTCTTAAACACAAATCCCTTTCTCCTTGTTAAGAAAAACATATATGCTAGTAAATAACCACAAATCCCTTGATGAAAGACGCTCCAAGAGTCCAAGTACTACCTGTCTACATATACGATTAAACCTTAAAAGTTGCTCAAGTATCAGCTAATCTTTGTTGGTACGTAAATGAGAAATCAGTCCTATTGCATGACAATATCAAGGGCAGCAATGAACATTTAGGAAATGTTATTCACTATCAATACATCTCATTGATCACTTTGGATTTCATAGAGCAGCAATTACCCACAAACAAATTAAACTATAAGTCGCATAATATCATACTGCCATAGCCCCTAACCATGCTCTTGCTACTTGTATCCACCTGCTAACAAAATCCTAACATTTAAAATAACAGACATAAATTCCCTTAATAAGTTGCATAATAAAACTACAGGAGTATTTTTGGGTCACTACATAACATTTAAATCTTAGTACGAATTCAAACTTCCAAGAATTGCAAAAACTGCTATCGTCCAAAGCTCAGGCAAAGCAAAATCTGTCAAGCACATTGAGGATTCTAGTTCCATCATCTCTTTTTGGAGCAATTCCACAGCATGTGATCAGAAGCTAGCAGGATGTAGAAACATCAATACATCCTTATGATGGCACTGCATCACAGAACAAAAAATAATAATAAGCCTCCAACACTTAGAGGAATTCCCGACAAATCCACAATTCTTTAACATCACACATCAATGACAAAAGACGGCATATCAACGTCATTATCTACCTAATTCAATGGGGAGTTGCAATACAAATGCTTAAGAATTCAAGGGGCAGCCATTATCTACCTAATTCAATGGGAAGTTGCAATACAAATGCTTAAGAATTCAAGGGGCAGTCTACGGTGATTACTAAAAGCTTTAACCAAGACAGCATGGATGAAAGAAGGGTCAGAAAAATAACTAAAGCAAAACTTGAATAAAACAAGCAAAGTAAATATCCAATACTTCTCAATCCCAACTACTAGTAGTAGAAATAAATGTGTTCTACACAAGTATGGTAATAAAGGAGTGTGACCAAAATCACACAACCAAGGTTCAGGATGATTCCAAAGGAAACACATCACCAAAAAAAGAACCTAAATGATTTTGGTGATGGAGCAGCAATCACTAAAAGTTCCACCCAGGAAAAAGAAAGGACGATAAAATACACCATGAAAACCAGTAACATCATCACAACCAAAAGTGGAAAAACCAAGTAAGCAATGAACAATAGATGCTGTAGTTTAAGTAGGAAATAAAAACAAAAACATTTTGGAAAACAGAAAAAGAGGACATACTATAGGTGGAGGTGTCAATCTGTTCAGGCAGTTCCTTGATATCCACCTCAAATCTCTCCTGGACCTACCAAATCATTACAAATTTCAAAGATATTAGTACCGGAAAGTAAAATGCATAATCGACCTGATCAAGGCAAATTCATCTTCATAAATTATACAACCTCAATTGATTAAAGAATGACTGTCACTAGGAAATTCAATATACAAACTTTTTAAAATCAGTTCATCTGAGAAGTCAACATACAGCAATTTAAAATCAGTTCATTTCAAAAGGCAACATGAAACCCTTTAAAAATCAGTTCATCTCGAATATGATTTAACAAATCTCAAAAGACTATTTTGCTAACTTGCAATTTGAATTTGATTCTATGTGAAATAGTTCACTACAAACAGCTCACAACTCTTGCAGCAGAGATGTAAATATGTAATTGCTGTGATATCTTAAATGGCATTGTAGGTAACAACGGCAAATTAAAGAGATTAAGTATACGAAACGTTGCACATGATATAAGACTATAATGTATGCTGCCCAGTCTAAATTAAAAGGTGTTCAATTAGTTAAGGTCAGGGGTCAACTTTTACATAAGTTGTCCATTAATTAATATATGGATTCCAATTGCAAGGGATCATCCAGCCCAACTTATCCAGAGGTAGAACCTCACTACATGCCTCAAAATTTTGCTCCAAGTTGGTGTAAAAGGTAATTTTGAATTCACATTACATACTTCACATTTTAAAGAAAGCAACAAAGAAACATTCCCACTTATAAAGCATAGTTTCAAAGTATCGCCTACCACCAAGTAAAAAAAAAAATCATAGCCAAGCAAGCAGATAAATTCCTAACCTGATTGAGAACGTCAGAATCAGAGCCAGACTTCACATTTTGGTGTAAAAGGTAATTTTGAATTTACATTACATACTTCACATTTTAAAGAAAGCAACAAAGAAACTTTCCCACTTATATAGCATAATTTCAAAGTATCACCTACCACCAAGTAAAAAAAAATCATAGCCAAGCAAGCAGATAAATTCCTAACCTGATTGAGAACGTCAGAATCAGAGCCAGACGAAACAAATGTAATAGCAAGCCCTTTGGTGCCAAACCTACCAGCTCGACCAACCTAAAAATTTCAAGAAAAAAATCCATCAGGGTGATCAAAATGCAAACAAGATTGAAAGACAAACAAAAAAAAATGCAATTTCTCTTACCCGATGCAGGTATGTGTCAGCAGAATCTGGCATGTCATAATTGATAACTATGTTCACTCTTTCAATGTCAATTCCTCTACCAACCAAATCAGTAGCAACAAGAATTCTTTGTTTCCCATCTTTGAAGCCCTTGTAACGAGCCAGTCTACATATTAAAAAAAATTAGATACAAATGTAGAGAAACAGTAAGCTAATCATATGAGGAACCAATCAAAGTACTATTTTTAGATTATACTAAATCTGACAAATATATAAATACATAATAAATAAGACAGTTAGATTTAAAGGTATCACAACACAAGACAACAGATGACATAGCTAGACATGTTGGAATTCTAGAAAAAAGCAAGCACCAGAAACAAAGAGTTGTTTCAAAAATTCTTAAATTTCATAAGCTAAGGAATAAACCTGCGTTGTTCTACTGACCAGAGACAGTCAAGAAAAAGTTTAAACACACACAAACACAAATAAATATATAAATATAAAGAAAGATAGAAAGAAAGAAACAATAAAACAATGAAAGGGACAACAAACTAAAAGTTGGAAAACAAAGTAAAGTTGAATAATACAAAACTGACTAAAAATGTTACTAAGAAAAATCAAGGTCAAAACCTTTCTTCCTGTGACATGCCAGAATGAATGCAGATAGAGGGGAAGTTGCACTCCACGAGAAGTTTGTTCAGCTCAGCTGCTCTACTAACACTCTTGACGAAAATGACAACTTGATTGAAATCCAAGGCATCGAGGAGGTCATTCAACTTGCGGTTCTTCTCCAACTCGGACAGCTTGATGTAGTGCTACAATCCAAAGAGATATAATTGAGAAACTATGTGGTCTATTATCAGACTTCTATCAAACGAAACATGTACGAGTTGTTTTACATACTTGAACAAGACCATGGAGGGTCAATTTGGCTTCATCATCAACATATATTTCCATCGGCTGAAATGAAGAAATGTCACAGTAAAGCATATTAGGGGCATCCTCAATCGAAAGGAATCCATTATCAAATGAAGATGGTTGAAGATCCCTCTCAGAGTCTCAGGTCCACAGATGTCTCTTTGAAGATACTCGATATCACAGAGCTAGCACAACATTGCCTTACAATCACTCACTAACCAATCTTGGATTACAACATCTATAAAACTAGGCTTCTTCACCAGAAATGACACATACAAGAGCCCTTAGGACCACACCACCTCTACCCTCAGTAAAATGCCCCTCAAATTTTAACACCAAGTACTAGCCAAGACATTGAAACAATTGCTCAAACCCTCCAAATGACAATTTAAGACCAAATGAAAAGAAAACTGAACGGAATGTATAAATCCAAATTACGAGGAAATTATGCCAAACCACAACCCTAAAACACCTAGACAACACTCAGACTAGCCTACCCCAAGTTATCTTTTTGTCACATGGATAAGGTGGGAGGTGAATCAGAGAATGAGAGAGCATCTTAGACCATAACATCAATAAACCTAGGTAGATATCTTCTGCAGAAAGCTGGCATAATTGAAGACTTCAAATTCAATAAGTACTGGCCATGGAACATTACATCTTGCATAAATTTTTTGCAAACAGGACGGATTGCTTTGCTTAGAGTTGCGGAAAACATCATCACTTGCTTGTCATGGGGAGTCATTTTGAAAATCTCTTGCACATCTCTCCTCATATCTGCATAGGGAAGGGAAAAAAAATTGGTCAATTTAAGCCAATAAGTAAACAATTTGCAAAGATAAGAGCACTGTCAATGAAAGTTAGAACTTTGAAAAAATATTGAGTGCATAAGAAGCATACCAAGGGACTCGAGCATTTTATCACATTCATCAAGAATAAAATGCCTGACATTCTTTAATGACAGATCTTTGTCTCTAGCCAATGCAAGTATCCTTCCAGGTGTTCCAACAACAATGTGAGGGCACTCGTTCTTCAGCAAGTCCTTGTGAATTTTAATATTGACACCTCCATAGAAAACAGCAACCTTAATGCCAGGTAAATACGTGCTGAATCTCTCGAACTCATGACAGATCTAAAGTAATTACAATACAGGTTGACATTAGACAAATCTCTCATCAAAAAACTTGCAAAATAACAGACAATTATCGATAAAAAAATGTCCTCAACTTACTTGATATGCTAATTCTCTGGTATGACAAAGAACAAGTGCAGCAACTTGACCAGCCACAGGATCAATCTGTTGTAAGGTTGACAGCACAAACACAGCAGTCTTCCCCATACCAGATTTGGCTTGGCATATAACATCCATGCCCAATATAGCTTGTGGGATACATTCGTGTTGCACTGAGGAAATACCAAAAAATCGGTGCGAGGGGACCCGCAGTGAGTAAAATATGACCTCCTGGCCCTTGTAATTGAAAGGTTTACCAGACCATTATAGATCTCCAAGTTGAGTGAAAAGTGAATTACCTGTAAAAAAAAATACAAAACCATATTAGGACTCCACAAATGGTCAAAAACGTCAAGTATACAGAGCACCAAATAAATAACAAATAAAAAACAATCAGCACTATGCATACAATCCAGTTTCGAAAAGATTAAAAGAATGAAAATCAAACATTCCAGTGAACAAGGTAATATTCAAAATATGCAGCAAGCCCAGCTAGCAAAGAACATTAGAGCTACATATAGGAAAGCTGTAAAGAAAAGTAAAGCAGAATCATATGAAATATCACTTGCCTTCGGATGGGTGCTCAAAACCAGAGTCGACAATTGCACGCAAAAGCTCTGGTTTCAGGAGGAAGTCTCTAAATCCTGAACTGTAGATGCCAATGTATCCTCTGTAAAACAAACACCACAGTCAGGAAAACAACTTCAAACATAACACCAACACCTACAAAGCTGAGCCAACAAAAATATACCACAGCACAAACACCACTATTAATGTATTCATCTTGGCAATCGTTGTATTTGACTGATTACATTACTATTGTCATATACCATCATGGCAATATGGCATGATCATAATATCGCTCAAGCCATAGATTATGAGGCTGGTAATAATTTTTCTTCTTTTTTATATAATTTATGGAATCAGGAATTTGTGTTGATCATTGATGATATATTTAATAATGTTGTGCAATTACTTGAAGTTTCAAGACGTTCCGAAAAAAAATATATTCATTGAACTTTAAAAATCATCTAGAAAACCACCAGACAGCATCTTTACTAGTGCTCCAAGTTGAAAAGGCATATCAAATCAAAAAAAAAAAAAAAAAACTATTTTTACAATCAAATCAAAAACAATAAATTAAGATTTGAAAGATCAAGACATCAAACAAAGTGAATTTATATTCTTGATAAAACAAGTTCACCAAAACAATCAAATTTAAACAATCTACTTGTAAACTTAGATCAAAATAATCCAAAAAAAAAACCTAGAATCGCATAACAAATTAAAATATATTCATCACCTTTAATTAAATTTCAAATCTAATTAAATCAATAAAACCATAATAAATTCGACCTCCTTATCATTCATAATCAAAAGAAAACAACAGATATTCGCAATTAATCTAAAAAATGATTTTTTTTTAAAAACATCACTATATATAATCGTTATAGTTAATCAGACATCGATAAAATCAACAAAACATTCAAAATCACTAATAACACACCAAATTAAAATCGACAAAAAGCCAAAAAAAAAAAGTAAAAGAAAAGAAGCGAACTTTTTAGCGGCTTCGCCGTTAGCTTTGGTAACGGTGGAATCTGGAACTTTCTCTTCTTCCTCATCGTAATCGAGAAGCTCCTCTTCATAAGCGTCGTTTTCTCTGGTTTCTCCCATAACTTCTAAACACAAATTCGAAAAAATTGAATCAAATTAGGGTTTCGAAAAACCAGAAAAATTCATACAAATAACACAAGATCTATTGATTTAATAAACTTAATTAAAGATTAAAGTGAAATAAATCGACGAAAACTCACCTTCGAAAGTAGAAAATTGGGAGCTAGGGTTAGGGTTTATACGAACTTCTGCAAAGGAAAATGTTAGAAGAAGAAAAAGGGGGAAAATCTGAAAGAAAGAAGATATTATTGTGAGGGAAGCGGTGAAGGTGATAGGGTTTTTATGAAAGGAGCTTCGAATTAGAAATTTACTGTTTTGTCCTTGTGGGTTGTGTGTATTTATGGTCTGTACCATTTGAGGCGGTTAGAGGATAGTGGAGGGTAAAATGGTCAAGAAAAGTTGATTAACGGTTCTGTGCATGTGTTGAATTAAGTCCGATTAAAACCGCATCACTCCAATTACTATAATACCGCTCACATGAGTGAAGGGGGTGATTTCCGTACTTTTCAAATTATTTTTACACTTATTTATCACTCACGTGAATTATAATAATGGTTATTATTTATGTGAGCGGGAGAAGGGTGTGGAAAATTGGAAATGTTTGTTTGACATTAAGGAGGAGCTCAAAAAGGAGTATTTGTATAAGATTTATCTATCCCAAATGAACAAAATAATAATAAGAGATTATGCTCGTAGAATATATAAAGCCATCAAACAAGCTTGAATCTTGAAAATGCTTATATTATAATACTCCTATCGCATATATACTAGAAAATCACCTACTTCATTTAAATCTTAATGGAGAATAATACAACCGCTTTTCATAAAGCTGCGTTTTAATTTTACTTTTGTTGAAATTATTTTAATGTTTTTGCTAAAATTTTACTGTTTGCTAAAGTTTTGCAATAATTTGGCGATGTCTTGCACGTCGCAGCATGTATTTGAAATAGACAAATAGATATAGAACAACAAATTCCATTTATCTCACACCAATTTTCACCCCGACTAAGGACTATAGTAAATATATTAGTAGTTATGAATTGCTTATAAATTCGGCCATTTGACATCTAAGTAAAAGTGCAGATTCACTTTCGGGATGATACACATGATAAACATGACCTTCATCTTTAGCCTCAATCAACTTCACATCATTAACCCCCTTTCTCTTAAGATGTTCAACATACATTTCACCTCTTTCCTTCAAAAAATCCAACTCGGCTACATAAACCACAACCTTAGGAAAACGAACCCACTCATAATCACATAGCTCAAGCATCTCAAAGTTACATCCATAATAGTCGCGATTTGAGCCTTTAGGTATGCTTAGTTCCCAAAACATGTCATTCATTTGCACTTCTACTGCACTCTCATCTACCATTTCTTTAGGTGTCCTTGCTTCACTACCAAAGAAAGGGTGTATCAATAAGATCCCCCTAATGAAAAGGTCCCTTAAATCATATTCACTACGACGAGCTTTAACAACAACATTATGAGCAATGTTCCCCCCTGCACTATCTCCAGAAAGAAAAACACGCGAAAGATCAGCTTCTTTTAGCCAAGGTTCTTCGTCACAATTCTTCACAAGCCACTCAAGTGAGCTACAACAATCAGCATAGGCTGTTGGCAAGCGATTTTCAGGGGCAAGGCGGTAGTCAATGGATATAACTATAGCTTGAGCTAAAGAAGCCAAGTCTCCTAAAAAAATATGATAGTTAAGCCATGTTGTTGAACCAATGCAAAATCCACCCCCATGGAAATAAACCAACACAGGAAGCTTATGACTTGAGTCATGTGTTAATTTTGTGTTAGGAAGAAAAATTCTTCCCGTTATTGGCTTGAGTGGATCAATGACTATGTCCTTGGACTTGTAACTTTCTAAGGAGTTTGGAGAAGCTAAAGCTATTTCAGGGGAAAAACGTTTGACAGTTCCATCAGAGAAGACTTGAAGAAAGTTTGGTGCTTCGGCTATAAGAGACATATTTAAACTCACAATGGTGTCGTTCTCTTTCTCCTAGGTACGAGGTAAATTTATACTTAAACGAATATATATATTAGGTAAGAGTTTGGTACGTTCATGACTATAATAAGCACGCAATTTTCTTGTTTAAAAACTCATGAAGTTGAATACAGGTAGCAAAGCACAAAATCTATGAGTAATTGAAGGTAAAATAACATGGAGTCATGAACTAAGCAAGGGGGAATTAAAATGATTTTATGAGCAAGGTAGGCAGGTTAGCTAGTGTAGTTGCACAAGAATTTAGCAAAAGAAAAAAACAAAAATAACGCGCCAGGTAGGGGTCGAACCTACGACCTTCTGCTTAGGAAACAGACGCTCTATCCACTGAGCTACAGGCGCTATTGATATTAATTAAGACCTTCAAATGTACATAAATATATCTTTCGCTAGTTACTTCAATTATTTTATTTTATTTTTCCTGATAGAATGAAATTATTATTCAATCTAATTTCTTCTAATTACCCAATGTTTAATCTGTTATTCTAAAGACAATAAGACTGTTTAACCAAAAAAGAAGAAAAAGCTGAAAGATCGTCATTTCAACCTATCAAATACTGATTGATGCTTACAAAGTGATCTTACAGCAATATAATTCTGGTGAAAAGCTACAGAGTTAAAACAAGGCCTACTAACAGGAAGAGGTAACACAAGGTATTGTAAATCATACAGCACGACAACTTAGAACAGATTATTCCGGCTCCTCTACTTGGCAGCTTGCTCTACAAATGGAATCTTTTTCCAAGTTTCCTCCCCGAGTGCACTATTATCCAATGGTGGCAATGAGAATTCATTGACCGTAGAGCTACCACCTCGGATTTCTTTCAAGGCTCGTAGTGCAGACAGAGTAAGTTTCATATACATATTCTCCATATGCTCTATTTCTGATAGATCTTTATCAGCTGAAGCAAGCAGCTTTTCCTTGTCAGTGCTGGCTATATTCGACTCAGAAGCTTCACCTGTATGGGTGGCTACTTGGGAGGAGTCATGTGACTCATTTTGTGCAAAAAGGCGATCTAGAGTGACCTCACATTCTTTTACAAACTTGGATATGGTGTCATTTGTGTAAAATGGCTCTTGCAAAACCTTTTGAATAAATGGCAAGCGAATTAAATTACCACTACGCTTGTCATACTTTTTAAGTATCTTCACCAGACCTGCAGGACATTGGACGCACATATACATCAGCATCAACATCAGCAATAGCAACGCATCAACCACAAGATAGATTTTGCTTTTATGGATATTGAAGTAACTAGTACAAGGATGACATTTTTTTTATTTTCACTTTGATTTGATATACCAAGTACTTCTCTAATCTCTCCAAGATAAAAATAAACGGGAGGAAGTCAAATGTTGAGTTTGACTAGGCAACTGCTTATAGACAGCCAAAAACCAAAAAGTGAAACTATTTAGAAATGAAGGGAGTAAGAGAGAACCTCAGGACTCCCATTGTCAGCATCAGCTAAGCAGAAAGAACATACTCTCAAAGTATATAATCTCTCCATACCCATTTGTTGTCGGAGATAAATAAGAGGATCACATACCATTTTAAGAAGTGGAGCAAAATTTTGGGACAACAAAAATAGAACACTGGAGCAAATAAAAGGGGGAAAAACCAAAGAGGCAGAAAAATAAAGTATAAAATGGAATTTAATAATCACAAGCAAAGAAAGTCAGAAAACTATACATCAAACACAAATTTACCAGTATAGTTAAGGGCACTGTAGTTCTCCAACAGAACCATTTCTCCATGAAAATCTACAATCTCCCTTCCAACTTTCATTAGTTCCTCGTTCGAGTGCCTGACCTCTACTAACCTATCTTGCAGCTCCTGCAAGACAAACAAAGAGTAAAGTTATATGCATAGGCAAACTATTTTCATGCTACAATGTCAGAATCATGTAAATACTTCATTTTTCAACCCAGCCGTATTGGAGAGGGCTAGAGTGTAGCACCACAGCTTCACTCGATTATGGAATGACTGATACGTACTTGTAAAACACGACACCTGAAGCTAATGATTACATTACTAAATCTTCATTCAGAAACTGAGGCGTATGCATCAGATGAAACAACTTCAGACAATGCACAATTCACTGAATTCATTTCATGCAAAACATACACTCAAATCAATCTCACAGAGTCACAAAAATTTTATAAATAAGACAGGACATGCATTGCAGTATTGCAGTACAGAACAGGAATTTCCCTCCTCTCATTATGCTTTACTTCCGGCAGTTATCAAACCTATAGCAACCCAACACACACAACTAAAATACCTATCACATATAACGTTAGTTCTTTCACTCACAATGATGTACCACCTGTCTGAAGTCTAAGCATCCATTGCTACTTCACAGCTATCAGTTCCAAAAAGACAGGTAGCCAAAATGCCAAATTTTTTACATGGTGTCCCTTGGGTCAAAGAGGTGTGAAAGTTCATAAGGAAGCATGATAAGGAAAAATACAAGTGTGCCATTTTTTGAGAATCCTCTAAAGAGACATCACAGCAAGTTTTTAGAGGCTAATGAAAATCATGGACCACCCCAAGGTTGCTAGAAGCAAGTGAGTAAAATTTGAGGAAAAAACGATGGAGCCCTAGAAGGCCCTCCAAAAGCTAAAAACGAAGCCAATAAGTCACACTTTTAAAGGGTTCCAAGGTCTTGAAATAATATTGGCCTAAGATTTTACATGTTGATCCTCAATTCAACGGAATGTCCCTAGACAATAGAAAACAGTTAGAAAGCTAATAACATGATTTCAGGAAAGTAAGAAATACCCTTTTTTCTTTTGAGGTTTTGGAAGGAATAAATATAACTTTGGCACATGAGATGAGTCATGGGAGGATCATAAATCAAATGTTCAACTTGGGGACATAATGAAATGCTTGTACGTAAGTCAAAATATTTCCGATATGCTTCATTTAACACTATATGAAGTTTCATCATATGGGAAACGTTTTCGTTTCTAAGTTAAGTTTTAGAAACGTTTTGAAAAGTTTCCTAAGCATTTCCCAGTTTCCAAAACTCCCGATACTAGAAGTTTTCATGCTTTATAGTCTAGAAAGCTAAATGATATATCTCATGACTTTGAAACCTATCAGTTTCTACTAAAAAAATAAACACACAAAGATATTTGAGTAGAAGTCAGAGTTTAAGGGCATTACTTAAAACTAGGCTTAATATTTGACCGTCTTCATGATGGAGCCATAAGAGTAGGGGGGCCAAGGGAAAGAGAAAAAACGGTCTAACCAGGTCTAACTTGTGGAGCCAAAAAAATATGTCCTCACTACTCAAGATGACAGATGTCTTACATGGTTTCAATTACCAGATATTATAAGTATTCATAAGGAATATATTAAACAAAAGTCAAAAGCACACCAGGTTTGTTTATTAACATAGCGTTTCTTAAAAAGAACATGAAGTGGAAAAAAAAATAATCGAGAATACACTTCCTTGCTCAAATCTGTACAGGCTTCCATATTTTATTTCCACACAATCTGTGGATGAAGGGGGTTGGTGTATCAAGCTTAATGTAGAACATATTTGATATTGATAACTATGTTAAGTTCTCAACACGTATCCTCTATTTTGGGAACATCGCAAATATACATAAAGAAGTTAAAGGCACTTACACTTGAAGCTAAAACTAAACCATACATCCAAGATACAACTCATTACAAATGGGAACGGAGAGAACAAATGCAACACATAATTACAAAAACAATCGGACACCATCACAATGATCACATAAACTAAAGCCTTGAATAAACAACTAATATGTCACTGCAAATTCTCGTCAACATCACAAGAAATATTGTGAGAAAAACTTAAATCAAAGCTGCCACAACAAATGCCCTCCCTTTTGAGCATCTATTACAAACACATTTACTTCTGTCAGCCACTAGCATTAAACTACCATTCAAAATACAAGCCAGCAACCGCCTTATGCGCTCCCCCAGTCCCCACAATAAAATAAGCAAGCGGCCGCCTTTCCCCTCAACACGGTAGACTTCACAATTTAAAAAACACTACTTTTTTCAAAGAATCCAAGAATAAAGATCACTCTCCTGTCTCTCCGTCCTTTTCTATTTAAAACTTAAACCATGCCTCAAATGGCATCTCAAACACATTGTGACATTGTGATACCTTACAATACAAAACTTATCCAGTCATCCCACTTGGAGTAAACACCTCAACAAGTCCCTAACGTACCCGGCCTCACTATTATCCCTTTGATACATAACTATATTGATCCTCGGAACACACTGAATAGTCACGGACTCACGGTGTCATGCGTCCGGGTCACGAACTCACCGTCTCTCTCGCTTCACTATATGCCTAGACACATTATCACCCTCAAACTTAATTTTCAAACAAACTTTGACAAAAAATAATAAAAAATACAATAATAATTCTAAATCATTTCCTCAAGTCTTTAAAACAGCATCCCTTCACTGACAACATAATTACATAAACACCCAAAATTCAACTCCTAATATTTTAATTAATAAACCTGATTATAGTAATTAATCATCGATATTACAAACTAATTACACTAACATATACAGTACAACAATTTCCATTTCAAGAAAGAAGATTAAATCAAACATATCATTTTTTAAATATATCCACAAACAATTACACACATTAAAATATATAAAAACAAATAAACAATTCATAAACTTACATGCAACTTAAAATTTAAGCTTATAATTATCACATTAAAAAAACCACTAAAAATTCAATTTTCAATCAACCAAAATTCAACTAATCAAAAAAATAATAAGAAGAATTCATAAATTACCTTCCATCGAATAACATATTCTTCTTCTTTTTCAACAAAAAAGGAATTAAATTTATCAATTTCAGCTTCTAAAAGACAAACGAAGTTATTCACTTCTTTAGGAACATCATCATCATCATCATCATCGTCAATTTGTTTTTCTCTCTCCTCTGAAGTGATTTTAGGGCGTTTAGTGAATTTTTGATCGCCATTAGAGGAAGGGTAAATGAGCTTCAATTGTTTCTTGAGATCTTTGTAAGAAAGGAATTTGTCGCGCCAATCAGGTAGGGTTTGTAGGATTAATAAGCTTAAGATTTTCCAGAATTTCATTGAATTTTTAATTGAAGGTGAAAATTTGGGGAAAATTGATGAATGGAATTCTTTTTTGGGAAAAAAGGGGAGATGTTAGAGGTTGTTTAGGAGGGATGGTGGGAAGAAATAGAGAATCTTTTGTGATCAATTTTACATGAGTATCATTGTGTGTCAGTTATTCGAGTATATGGTGATTAATAATGTTATCCGACTAACTCCGGATCGGATAAAAAAACTAAATGAATTGC
Organism: Suaeda aralocaspica; assembly: GCA_016808085.1. Taxonomy (NCBI): domain Eukaryota; kingdom Viridiplantae; phylum Streptophyta; class Magnoliopsida; order Caryophyllales; family Amaranthaceae; genus Suaeda; species Suaeda aralocaspica. The sequence goes on along the minus strand of PYUH01000062.1, from coordinate 3,054,320 downwards.
ATATATTGAATTGAATTTGAATGAATTTTGTTAGAGAAAGTTGATAAAAGTGACGTAGTACTTTGATTGGATTAAATTGAATTTTATTAAAAAGAATTAAAGAGTATATTGGATTGGATTGAAATTTATTTAAAAAAATATACGGAGTATTTAGAATATGGGTAATCGTTTTATTTACGGCCTTTTCGGTTGCACTCTTTTTTGGGTATTCAATCACAACTCAATGCAAAGTACCAACAAATTGAACTTGAATTAAACTAACGCACTAGCATGGAATTCGTGGTGCATTTGGAACAATGAGCGAGCTTGATCAAAGAGTTACATATTATTGATTTATTACAATCTTTAATGGCTAACCTTGAATTTAAATCTTTTACTTTTATACACAAATAAAACCGATAATTTAACAATTTGATCAAAATTTTTACATGACTTCCTAATACTCTTTTATCTATATCAAACTATATATACTCGACCCAAACACCAGTCAAACCTAATGTTTTAATTCTCAATTCTAATGTGTGTTTTTCAGAGTGAAGATGAAATTAAATAGAAATGAAATAAATTGATATAAATCGGAAATAATATGAATTGAAATGAAATAGTGATTCCCTACAAAAATTTACTCAACTCAAACTTTCCAAAAAGTCAAAAACCCTTGCAAAGTTCAAAATATAGTCCTCATATTCCAAAGGGAACATTTGTGAGTTGTGACAATGTGATCAAAGTCCCAAACTCTCCCTAGTCCCAACTCACACTCTCTCTCTCCGACTCTCTCTTTGCATAACTTCCATGAGAAGAAAATGAGAAACAAACAAAAGTCATGAAAATTCAATTTATCATACTACTACTTAAAGCTGTTAACTTGTTTCCTTTTCTTTCAAACTACAATTCAACTTCATTCAAAAAGTCCTTCATTCTCTCATCACAATACCTTGATCAACTCTAATCATTAATCACCCAGGTAAAAATCCTCTCTTTATTTACAATTTTTGCTAAATTTGAATCTAATTTTAAGTTAAAGACTCCATTTTTTTCTGCAATTTGATGGTTTCTTTTTGTGGGTTTGTTGGTTACTATATAATGCTCATTGGGTTATTTGTTGAATTCTCAGAAATTGTAGGGCATTGAAGAATAAATGTTGATAATTGTTGAAAAGATTGCAACTTTTGTTGTTTAAAATGATGGGTTTTTACTCTTTTAGTAATTTGTATATACTACAAGTAATTGGCATTCTTTTTTTCAGACGCAAGAATGTGAAATTAGGTGATTTTTTTAACCATATTTGTTCTATATTTTGTTTTATTTGAGGAATTATTGTTGATTGTGATGTATTGATGTTTTATCTCCAAGTGTATTTTTTGGTGCAAAGGAGCTACGAGGGCGATACATATTACAAATAGGGGAGGGGGATTCGAACCTGTGACCTATTGTACACATGCCCTCAATTTTAACCACCACTAGGCCAAGATATCATTGGTATCTTCAAGTGTATTTTGAATCTATTTGTTCCCAGAATTTGAGGTTATTATTATGTGGTTATGATAGTTTTTGGATGCATAGCATCCATGTGGAAACTCGAAACTATGGCATTGTTCATGTGTTATACGATTTAGCTTAAAATTCTGCTATGTTTCCATGGAATTAATTATGTCAGCAATTAGCATCACAATTGGTGGATAATTGAAACATATTGGATTGAAGAGTTACTTGTAGAGTTGTAGGTGAGAGCTTGATGTTGTAATTGTGTTTGATTCTATTATTTAGGGGTAGTTCTACTTATGATTTGCGGTTTGTGGTTTATGATGTTTGATGGAGTAAGCCAGGTTTATGCGGTCTTTCTATGAAGAAACTATGGTCCTTCATAACAAGTTCGTATATAGGGGTAAGAATGTTGTGATGATATATTTTTTATTTACTATTGTTAGGGTTCATGGGAACTAGCCTATACTTAGTTTTATTTGCCAAACAAATTAAATGAAACTAATTGTGATGCCATTAGTGTCATTCATTCAAATTATTATTGTTATCGCTTGCACTTTTCAAGCGGAATCCATTCAGGCATTCTGCTCATAACATAGGCTATTTGATGTTTGATTGAAAAACGTGCTAAACAAAGAAAAGAAAAAAACTACAAACTTAATTGATATTGCACTTTCATTGAATTTGGTTGGATTTGGATAATGTGTTGTGGACTTGTGGTCCCTTGGGGTGCTAAACTTCGCTAGTAATCAAGAGCTAATTTTCCACGTTCTTTTGTTGCTTCATACTATCTTATGCTCTCTTCAACTATTGTTCTTAACTCTTTATACATTCAAAATTGAAAGCCAAGATAACATTTGATGGAATGGCTTTTCTTGGCACACTAGAATTTTAGTAAAGATTGCATGTCAGCTGTTATGTGCTCAGTGATTTGATGCTTTTGACATATCAAATGCTTGTCTACACTTGAGACTCAATGCTCTTAGATTGAGAAAGACATTTTTATGTGGCCTCTTTATCACAAATATGAAAATACGAGTTTTGCCATTAATGAGACCCTCAATTCAGCTACAGTCTTTGGTGATATGCATTGCTTTTTTGCTAAATGTGTAAAAAATTGTGCAAAATTGTTCTTGATAATGATATACGTAGTACATGAGAAGCTTGTTTCAATGATATGAATTTTGAGATTGAAAGTAATTGTTATTGTAGGAATGTTATTCCATCGCAAGTAATAATTGCAATTATGGTACCATCCCCTCCCAATTAGCATTTTGGGCAAAGTAATTTTGATTTGAATCTTTTTGGTGTTTGTGGATGCTGACCTTATGTGATTGGTTTCAATTCATCCTTCATTTGGTTTCATTTGTTTTCTTGCAGAATAGTCTTACTTTCTGAATAAATGGGATCAGAGAATAATGAAAGAGAGTCAGTGGTTACACAACTCAGTTTTGGTGGATTTGATAATTATGTCACTGCCAAATTGTTTGCAGAATACCTTGAGGATGAAACAGGGATGCTTGTTTGGAGGTGCAGACTGAAGAAATCTTGGACTCCTCCCGAGTCTTATCCAGACTTCCATATTCATAATGCTGAAACTTTAGAAAATACTGATGATTATGAGAAGGTGGAGCCTCACGCTTTTGTACACTTTGCTTCCGCTGAATCTGTACGCATTGTTCTGGATGCTGCAGGGCGAGGTGACCTTATGTTGTCTGGGAAAGTACTCAAAGTTAGTTCAGGACCTTCGAATCCTTTCCGTATTAATCGGAAGAGGAGGGACACTATACCTTTTAAAATGTCTGATGTTCGACTTGATGTTGGGATCCTTGTTAGTCGAGAAGAAATGTTTGTTGGTTGGCAAGGGCCTCCTACGGGGATGAAATTTTTTGTAGATCCTTTTGATGGAACCTGCAAGTTTCACTTCACTAGGAAGACTGTATTTTCGTTCAAAGACGAAAGAAAAAATGCTGTTATTAATTGCGATTTTAAAGTGGAATTTTTGGTCAGGGATATTAATGAGATCAAACAGTATAAAGATATTTCAGCACTTGTTATCTTGTTGCAGCTTGCTTCTTCTCCCTTGGTCTCCTACCGTACTGCTGATGATGATATATTTGAGTCTGTTCCGTTTGATCTGTTAGATGATGATGATCCTTGGATAAGGACAATGGATTTCACACCCAGTGGGGCAATTGGTAGGTGTAATTTGTACCGAATATCAATCCCACCTCGTAATGGGAGCAAGCTGGAGAAAGCTATCAAGTATCTGAAGGAGCAGCGGGTCCCAGTTGAGTTTTGTAAACAGAAACTTAGGGTCACAAATGAGCCTAATTTTGGTATGCGAATGTCTGACCACTTTTATTGTGTCCAAAATATATATGGTGTTCCATTCGAAGTAACCTTTATGCTGAATGCTGCTGTTCACAAAGGAATCATAAATCAGCACCAACTATCCGGCAGATTCTTTGATCTGCTTAGAACTCAATCAGCTGAGGTTAACCTGACTGCATTAAGGCACATATGTTCTTACAAACGCCCTGTGTTTGATGCTTACAAAAGGCTGAAACTAGTTCATGATTGGCTATTAAGGAATCCTAGGCTGCTAAAGGATGCCACAAAGCTGTCTGATATTGTAGAAGTGAGAAGGCTGATAATTACACCAACCAAAGCCTATTGTCTTCCACCTGAAATTGAACTTTCCAATCGGGTCCTTAGGCATTATAAGGATGTATCTGATCGGTTTCTAAGAGTGACTTTCATGGATGAAGGAATGCAAATGTTGAATTCTAATGTCCTTTCCTATTATGCCCCTCCTATCGTGAAGATGATCACATCCAACAATTATCTCCAAAGGACATCAATCTTTAAGAGAGTGAACACAATGTTAAAACAGGGTTTTTATTTGTGTGGGAGGTTGTACACTTTCTTGGCATTCTCCTCCAACCAGTTGAGAGATCGTTCGGCCTGGTTTTTTGCTGAAGACAAAAAGAATAAGAGGCTAACCGTAAATAGCATTCGAAGTTGGATGGGGAAGTTCACCAACAGAAATGTTGCTAAATGTGCCGCAAGGATGGGACAGTGTTTTTCATCCACATACGCAACTGTTGAAGTTTCATCAGACCAAATTGACACTGACCTTCCCGATATTGAAAGGAATAGTTACGTCTTCTCTGATGGAATTGGCATCATAACACCAGATCTTGCTCTTGAGGTTGCAGAAAGACTGCAACTAAGACACTACCCACCTTGTGCATTTCAGATCCGATTTGGAGGCTGCAAAGGTGTCGTAGCGTGTTGGCCACCAAAGGATGACAAAATCAAAATACATCTCCGTCCAAGCATGAACAAGTTTCAGTCGGAGCATACAGTTGTTGAAGTGTGTTCTTGGACTAGGTTCCAACCAGGGTTCCTGAACCGGCAGATTGTGACCTTGCTCTCAGCTCTTGAGGTTCCTGATGAGATTTTCTGGAGAATGCAGGAATCAATGGTCTCAAAACTTGATCAGATGCTGTTCAATACTGAAGTGGCATTTGATGTCCTTACCGCTTCATGTGCTGAACAAGGTAACACAGCAGCAATCATGTTAAGTGCTGGTTTTAAGCCACAAACAGAGCCTCATCTCCGAGGCATGCTAACTTGCATTAAGGCAGCACAGCTGGGAGATCTCAGAGAAAAGGCAAGAATTTTTGTTCCATCAGGTAGATGGCTAATGGGATGTCTAGATGAAATAGGTGTGCTTGAACAAGGGCAGTGTTTTATACAAGTGTCCAATCCATCACTTGAAAATTGCTTCTCAAAGCATGGTTCAAAGTTTTCGGAAGTGAAAACTAATTTACAGATTATTAGGGGGCTGGTCATTGTAGCCAAAAATCCTTGCCTTCATCCTGGAGATGTAAGGATTTTGGAGGCTGTAGATTCCCCAAATTTGCATCATCTCTTTGACTGTCTTGTCTTCCCACAAAAGGGGGACAGACCACATACAAATGAAGCTTCAGGTAGTGATTTGGATGGGGATCTTTACTTTGTTTCTTGGGATGAAAATCTCATTCCGCCTAGCAAAAGAAGCTGGACCCCTATGGAGTACACACCTGCCGTGGTGAAGGAACTGCCTCGTGCTGTCAACCATTTGGTAATTTATCTGTCCTGGTATCTATTATGGAGTGTTTTTTATTGCACGCAGGTTTAAAAGTCTGCATTACTAACCCCCCAAAAAACGGATATGTATTTGCATTGGTAACAATTAACAATATATGTGGTAGTTGTCTTCCTTCTTCGGTTCAGTATCTCCTACTGGCTCATTGATTTTATGCTTCTAGGATGTAATCTCTGAAGTGTTTAAAAATGACTATATTGATGATATACTAACATGCAATGTCACTTATTTTGTCATGTCATTTAGTGTGTGGTATCTGATGGGCTACTGACTTAATTATGATTGGTAGTAGTTAACTTGGTTCATGTCTTTATTCGTGACTTATTTGTGGAAAACTGGAAACAAAAAAATGAATTTGTTTTTCCCAGGTTAGTTTGCTTCAAGTATTAAGTATATCATTTCTGATGAATTGATAATACACCTTTTCATGTCTGTAGGATATAATTGATTTCTTCACGAAGAACATGGTTAATGAGAACTTAGGCACAATCTGCAATGCCCATGTAGTTCATGCTGACCTCGCTGGATATGGAGCATTAGATGAGAAGTGTCTTAAATTAGCAGAACTTGCTGCATTGGCTGTAGATTTTCCGAAGACAGGCAAAGTGGTGACAATGCCTAACGAACTTAAACCGAAGCTTTATCCTGATTTCATGGGAAAACCAGAAAATCAATCATACAAGTCGAGCAAGATTCTTGGAAGAATGTACAGAAGAATTTTGGATGCTTATTTCGATCAAGACAGTTTCCTGTCTTCTGAACTGAATGTCAATCCAAAAGACATAACCTATGACACAGATCTTGAGGTTCCAGGTTCTGACATTTTCTTAGACGAAGCATGGAGTCTCAAGTGCTCGTATGTGGGGCAGCTATGTGGTCTTCTGGCACAGTACAAAGTCAGCAATGAGGAGGAGATCGTAACAGGACATGTATGGTCAATGCTGAAGTCCAAAAGCAAGAAACAAGGGGAGCTCAAAGAAAAGCTGAAACATGCTTACAATTGTCTGAAGAGAGAATTTAGGCAGCATTTTGATAAACTTGGTGCTGAATTTGAGAACCTAGGTGAGGAGGAGAAGAATTTGGTTTATGAGAGGAAGGCATCAGCATGGTATCAAGTGACTTATCGATCCGAATGGGTGCAGAAGTCGAGGGAAGTGCAAGACCCTGATGGAGAGGGACAGGGAGATGTAATTCTGAGTTTTGCATGGGTACCAACTGATTATCTTGCTCGTATCAAGTTAAGGCGTCGCGGAGGACTTGGAACTCAGGATGACATGCAAAAGCCGATCAACTCTTTATCAAATTACCTCGCCAAGTGCATGCGCATGTCTTGATGAAATCTCGTTTATATGTTGGCTGCTAAGCCACTCTGCCATCTTTTGTAAGTTTGCCTTTAGTTCATGTCTTATATAATGATGTTAGCCTTGATGTGTGATTCTATGAAAGTGTTTAATGGCTTATTGAGAAATAGTATCGCTGCTGCACTTGCTACTTTAATATTCAACTTATGGTTGTAGATCAGGTTTTAGTCTCTATACACTAACTATATAAAAGTTTTTGAAGCTGTAACCTGTACTTGACCAAATTAATGTTTCTTAAATACAATTGATTGGAAATACAGATTTCAGAGCTTTTTAATTATTTTAAATGTCTGGTTTCAATCAATCAAACAAAGCCTGAATCCCAAAAATTGGGGTACATAAACCAAAAAAATCATTCCATGTGGTCATCCACATAAATTTTCCTCCTCCACCCCTTGCGATCAAGGACCTCATTTTCTTGTAAATCCAAAAGCTTCATATCCTTTCTAACCCCTTCCCACCAAGTCATTTTTGGTCTCCCCTTACCTCGTTTGAAATCTCCATGATCTTACTCTTCCACTCGCCGCACCGGGGCTCCCTCAGGTCTCCGTCTCACATGTCCAAACCAACGCAAGCGATTTTCCCTCAATTTGCTTGCAATGTTTGCGACACCAACTTTTCGACGTATGACTTTTCATGATTTTATCCCTTAGAGTGTTCCCGCATATCCATCTCAACATCTGCATCTCCGTAACTCCTACTTTTTGAATGTCCTCTTTCTTGTAAGCCCAACATTCTGAACCATAGAGCAACACAGGTCTTATGGCACTCCCGTAAAATATCCCTTTCAACTTTAACGGGATGTTTTTTTATCACATAAGACTCCCGTGGTTGCTCTCCATTTAAGCCACCCAGATTTAATCCTATGTGTCACATCTTGGTCAATATCACCATTTCTTTGGATAAATGACCCGAGATATTTAAAACATTCCCGCATATCTAAGACTTTTCCGTCCAACCTCACCCCAGCATCACTTACCCCCCTATGAGTCCCAAAGTGGCATTCCATATATTCCGTCTTACTCCGACTTAGACTTAGCATAAACCCTGTAGACTCCAACCTTTGTCTCCATTGCTCTAATTTGGCATTAACTCCCTCTTTAGTTCCATCCACTAATACAATATCGTCCGCAAACAACATGCACCATGGTACTTCATCTTGGATTGACCTTGTTACTTCATCCATAACCACTGCGAAAAGAAAAGGACTTAACGCCGACCCTTGGTGCAACCCAATTGTTATAGAAAAGTCTTTAGTCAACCCACCACAAGTCCTAACATTTGTGGACACCTCTCGATACATATCCTTAACCAGGTCAATATACCTTTGTGGTATACCTTTCTTCATCATTGCCCACCAAAGTACATCTCTTGGAACCCTGTCATAAGCCTTCTCTAAATCAATGAAAACCATATGGAGGTCCTTCTTCCGCGCCCTATAGAACTCCATCATTTGTCTTAACAAATGAAGTGCTTCCATAGTGGATCCCCCCAGGCATAAAACCAAATTGGTTTTCAGATATACTTGTGCATGCCCTCAACCTATGTTCTATCACCCTCTCCCACAACTTCATAGTGTGGCTCATAAGCTTGATCCCTCGATAGTTAGAACAATCTTGGACATCTCCTTTGTTCTTATTTGTGGCACAAACTGTTAGACCGAATCCTTCAAAGAAAAAATTGTTGGATTGGAAGTTGAGGTAGTAGGTCCCTCCATCAAAGTGCCTCATTTACCATTAATTGGAAAACATCATTTTCAATTTATATGGATGTGAAAGTACCTAGCTTTGTAAACATTCGATTTTAACATCAAATATGTTTATATGGTTGCAGCTGTTGGTTTTTTTTTTCCTTCTCACTGAGTGGCAAATCATTCCTTTATATTTCTAGGTATTTTTTAAATTATTAAAATACCAAAATACCTATATGCAATAGTTAATTAACATAAAATCCACAGTAGCTCAAATTTACCCAGAATTAACATTCACTAGCATTTGTCTTTCTCCTTTAATTACTCTGCATGATTTTATTTTGGAAATCCTTTTCTAGACATGTTAATCTTTGAAAAGGACATCTTTAGCCATACTCAAGAGTGGCTCTGAACAATTTGGGTGAAACTTCCTTGCAAACAAGAATGAGTCCCGCCTATCCTTCACAAGCAAATCAGAGTTGTTGATTGTCATAGCCCAATACTTGGGTCTTTTCTCTCTAAGCCTTCTGATCAACCTTGGGTTCACCTCCCAACCCTTGTAGTTCCGTGGATGACCATCGTGACTTATATTCCAGTCCGTATAAGTAAGTGTGGTGGGGACCACACCGTGTGGATCCACCATTGACAATAATGTCGAGAAGTAATTCTCTTCAGGGTAACACTCGTCAATGTCCACACATGGCAGCCTAAATTTATTCCACAATTTTGTGTCTTCAACCACTATGCGAGCTTGTCGGCGTGTGAGAGACCAAAACTGTGACCCAACACGAAAATCCTGTTTACTCACCTCAGGTAGCATCACATGCTCTCCATGCGCCGCCCATCTTCTCGGTAACCTCGTTTCATTGCATGAGATCTCAACAAAGCTCTTGCTTGAGGAGACTAGGAAGGTGTAGATGAAGTTGAAAGAATGGAGTGGAATACACGAGCTTGAGAGGATTACGAACATGTGGTTATTGGGGTCATCGAGGAGTGCGTGGGCTAATAACAAACGTGCTGCCATAGCAAGTGTAGCGGTGTTACGTTGTGTGGGCTTGGAGGATGGTATTACACGCCCTGAGAAGACTCCTGTAAATGGATGGTCGTAACGAGCCGTAGGGTCAGCATGTATATATATGTTGTACTTACTTCTACTACTCATTTTGCTACTTTGGTTGAAGAACAACTCCCAGAGTCGTGCAAATGGGAGTGGAGTAGTTGTTAGGAATAAGAATGCCACCTTTTTTAGGTGGCCTTTTAGTGTGTATGGGTTGACACGAGTAGCCCGTTTAAAAAGGTCAATATCATCCTTGTCATCCTCAAGAACTAGTAGAGGAGGTGATGGTAAGGGTGAAAATTGTCTAGTAAGGGTTTGTCTAATAGGCGGGGTGGAAGTAGAAGTTTTTGGTGGTAATAATTTAGGAGAATTTGAAATGGGTTTAGGAAATAATGGTGGTGAAGTAGATAAAGTGACAATGCTGTGAGTGGCAGTAAGGGTAACAATTGTGGATGAATAGTTGGAGTAAATGGTGAGAACAAGAGCAAGGGGAATGCAAAGGAGGATGGCACAGAAAAGAGAGAGGGAATATAGGGAAATCAATTTCATTTCTCTAGTAGTTGTGTATTTGTTTACTTCACTTCGTTGACTAGCTACAACTCTCCGATGTTTCAGAGGAATTCATCACAGACTCAGATGCTTCAGAAAGTCTGAGATTTGTTATATTAGCTATAAAACAGGATGGAAAGACACTAGATAAGAGAAGACAAAATTGAGTAAAGCAAAGTGTGTATAAGATATTAAGCTACTTTAATTGAATGGAATTAGTTTTCCATCTTTGTAATATATATTTAAATAATGAAGATTTCAATATATGATGGTTCCATTAATATATAATTATGATTACATGTGTTTTTAGTAGCAAATATTCTTTCTTGCATTTAGGTGATTTGCTACTAATTTTTTACTGAAACAAATGAATTTTGATCAAAACCTGGAAAGTTGCAACTATATTTTTTGTTGATCTGTTTGTTGTGTATATGATCAAGAAAGATTGATATAAACCTTAATTATCCTGTGCTGAATCAAAGTTAGCCTAACTCAATCAGCTGCTAGTAATTGCCAAAGTATTTGTTGAACAAGGTAATACCGAAGCAATCATGGTAAGCACTGGTTCAAAGGCAGCACCTGCTGAGAGATCCCTGAAAAAGGTGAGGATCTTTGTTCCGACTATCAGGTAGATGGATGATGATGTCACTGGGAAGTATTTTATACACGTATCCAGTCTTTCGCTCGAAAACTGCTTCTCCAAGCATGGTTCGATGTTTTCAGAAGTGAAAAATAATCTACTGCTACTTTAATTGAATGGAATTAGTTTTCCATCTTTGTAATATATATTGAACAATGAAGATTTCAGTATATAATGGTTCCATTTATATATAATTATGATTACATGTGTGTTTAGTAGCAAATATTCTTTCTTGCATTTAGGTGATTTGCTACTAATTTTTTACTGAAACAAATGAATTTTGATCAAAACCTGGAAAGTTGCAACAATATTTTTTATTGATCTGTTTGGTGTGTACATGATCAAGAAAGATTGATATAAACCTTAATCATCCTGTGCTGAATCAAAGTTATCCTAACTCAATCAGCTGCTAGTAAATGCCAAAGTATTTGTTGAACAAGGTAATACCGAAGCAATCACGGTAAGCACTGGTTCAAAGGCAGCACCTGCTGAGAGATCCCTGAAAAAGGTGAGGATCTTTGTTCCGACTATCAGGTAGATGGACGATGATGTCACTGGGAAGTATTTTATACACGTATCCAGTCTTTCGCTCGAAAACTGCTTCTCCAAGCATGGTTCGATGTTTTCAGAAGTGAAAAGTGAAAACTAATCTACAGATTATCAGTATTTAGGGTGCTGGTTATTGAAGCCAAAAATCCTTGTCTCTTTTCGGAGACTCGAGGATTTTGTAGGCTATATATTCCTTTAATTGCATCATCTGTTTCTTTGCCAAAAAAAAAAAAATTGCATCATCTGTTTGACTATCTTGTTTTCCAGTAATATGTCTAGTGTCAGCATGCCAAAATAGATACATGTACTCTTAAAAGAAAAATGTTAGCATAATGGAGCTTTAGCTGTCTATTGTAACAGTCTTTATTTGTCAGGACGACCTTGAGTTTGTGGTACTGTGGTGCTTAATATATTTGATAATACTCAACTTGGTTCGTGTCCTTGTTAGTTGTTATGCAGTACTTTTGGAAACGAAAAATGGATTCTGATTGTGCCAAGGTTAGCTTGCTTCCAGATTATTTTTTATTTGTATCTGATAAAACCTTTTCATTTTTATCGTACATAATAAATTTCTTCATGAAGAACATGATGAATGAGATCTTAGGGTCAACCTACAATGCCCACGTAGTTAATGGTAACTTAGAAGAGATCGTAACAGAACATATATGATCAATGCCGAAGTCTAACAGCAAGAAACATGGGAAGCTCAGAGAAAAGCTTAAGCATGGTTACAGTTTTCAGAAGAGCGAGTTTAGGCAATATTTGGATATTCTCGGTGCTGAATTCTCATGTCTATCTTGGCGGCAAGGCCACTCTGCCACTTTTATGTAAGTCCATCTTTTTTTGTTAATGTCTTCGTGTAATCACATAGCTTCAATATGTGATCTTATGACACTATTTGACGACTTATTGAGAAGTAATGCAACTGGTTCAGTTGTTCTAAATTGGATTGATCTTTGTAACTACTCCCTATAAAAGGTTTTTAGAGTTTTTTATATATTCGGTAAGTCAAATTTAGATTGAACCAGGAATTGAGCAGTTTTTGGGTGCCACAAATTTCAAAGCTCTTTCTTTTTTATTTTGTTACCTTTATGCTCTTTGTGGTATGATATTCCAAAGTTTCCAAGTATTGTCATAAAATATTCGGAATAAAGTTGATGTAGTTGGTCCGTCCTTCCATTGAAGTGCCTTAAATGTCATTAACTTTTGGAGATATTCATATGATCACACAATACTATGCTTGCTAACACTCTAAAATGAAATAAAAAAGATACATCCAGCTTTCATACATTAGTAGCTTAAAATGGAAATAATCAATTACATTATACATTAATTACATTAATCACCATAATTCTGGCATTCAATTTTCTAAAATAATGAAGTGTATTAAAGATTTGAATTGCATGACATTGTTCTTTTCATTCCTAAAATATACTTCAATTGTGAAAGCTGATATTGGCACTCCTAGGATGAATATTCGCACTCCTCATTGTTAGTAGAGCACATGAAATTTCATTCTTACAAAGAGAGTGCTAATATTAATGTAAGAAGTGCCAATATCATATCCCTTCAATTGTATACAACATTTTAAAAACTACTGTAATTGCTAACTAGCAACAACATATTCAATTTATTCAGCCGAGTCAAACACTAGGCAACTTATTACGCTTGCAGTCAATCAAACAAGTCAAGTGAACCCGGTTACTTATTTGTAGGCTACTAGCAAAATCTTTGATGTGGTCAATGAAACCAACTATTCATGTGGGATCCAGTATTGCTTTATTACCTCTCTTCACTTGAACTCATACACCAAATGTTGGCTAATTCACTATTTCACTTTCAACTAAAAAGAAAAAATTCAACATACAATTACCAAACATTTCCTTTTTCTTTCATTTCTTTTTCATATATAATAACACTTGCACAACTTTACCTAAAAATAAAAAAAAATTGCAGTAAATAAAATTCACACTTGCACTTTTTTCAAATTATTTTCTTTCCTTTTTTGGCATGTTAATCTTTGAAGAGGATATCTTTAGCTATACTCAAGAGTGGCACTGAACAATTAGGCTCAAACTTCCTGGCAAACAAGAATGGGTCCCACCTATCCATCACAGACAAATCAGAGCCGTTGATTCCTATATTTCTATACCTGGGTCTTCTCTCTCTCAGCCGTTGGATCAACCCTGGGTCCACCTCCCAACTCTTATATGTCCGCGGGTGACCGTCGTTCCGTCCTCGCCAGTCTACATTAGTAAGTGTAGCGGGGACCGCACCGTGTGGGTCCGACATTGATAATAATGTGGGGAAATAATTCTCCTCAGGGTAACACGCGCTAATGGCTACACACGGCAATCTAAATTTACGCCACAACTTTGTGTCTTCGATCACCACGCGCGCTTGACGGCGCGTGAGGGACCAAAACTGTGACCCTATACGGAAATCAGCTTCACTCACCTCAGGAAGCATCGCGTGTATTCCACGCGCCGCCCATCTCCCATGTGCAGTCGTCTCATTGCTTAAGATCTCGATGAAGCTCTTGTTCGAAGAAGCTAGTATAGTGTAAGTGAAGTTGAAAGAGTGGAGTGGAATACATGTGGCTGAAAGGAGAACGAACATGTGGTTGTCAGGGTCGTCAAGAAGCGCGTGAGCTAACAACCTACGCGCAGCCATAACAAGGGTGGGAGTGTTACGGCGCGTGGGCTTGGATGATGGTATCACGCGCCCTGCGAAGATTCCTCTAAAAGGAGGGTCATATCGAGTAGTAGGGTCTGCATGTATATATATATTGTACTTCTCCCTGCTACTACTCCTCGCGCCACTCTGGTTAAAAAATAACTCCCAGAGTGGCGCGAATGGGAGTAAAGTAGTAGTTAAGAATAAGAAGGCCACCTTTTTTTGGTGGCCTTCTGTTGTGTAAGGCTCGACACGAGTAGCCTTCTTAAGAAGCTCAATGTCGTCCTTGTCATCCTCGACAACATGTGATGGCGGTGGTGGTGGTGATGGTGTTAGTGATAAATGTCTAGCAAGAGATTGTTTGGATGAAGTTTTATTATTAAAAACGGTAGAATTATGCTTCTTAGGTGGTAGTAATAAGTTAGTTGGCAGTGGTGGAGGAGGAGATGGAGTGACAAGGCTGTGAATGACAGTAGGGTTGACACCAATGGAGTTAGAGTAAGAGGTAATGGTGAGAACAAGAGCAAGAGGAAAACAAAGGAGGATAGCACAGAATAGAGAGAGGGGGTTAGGGGAAATCATTTCCCTTTCTTTAGTAGTTTAATCATCTCACAAACTTTACCTCAAAATTCATATTCATTGACTTTGATTCTTTAATATGTTACCAAACATCATAAAACATAACAAAAAAATTTAATGCTAGAATTATTACAAAGTAAGAATGTTTAATTAGAATACTCTAATTTGGGATCTTAGCTTAATGGAGGCAATTTGATTTCCTTTAATTTTGAAATATTTTACGTATATATTTATTTGAAATAATGTATACACTATTACGTGTGTTAATTTTACTTGTTAGTAACAAAATATTTTTATGATTAGTAGATTATGTGCTTTAATTTATAGCCATTTGATTAGTGCATGATTAAGTAAGATTGTTACAAACCGTAGATTGGAAGTTAGTGGGACACGTGGCTTACATGCAAATGGGTATGATCTTACAGATTGAAGGTGTGAGAGATTGGGCAATGGATGTTTGATCACGTGAGAGCTAATGAGTAATGACTTGTATAGTTGTATGAATGTATGATGCATGAAACTTAGGGTTAGTAACTTTAAGTTGTTGCAAACTTGCAAAGACAATGTGACAATCTTTTGGTGCTCTCTCAAATCTCAATTCTCTTTCATTTTTATTTTGTGTTGTGAAATGTGATTAAAGTCTTAAAGTTTCACCCCTGGCTTATTTCTTGCACTGTTTTATTAGTTTGTTTTCATTTTATTTCCTTTCGGTTAGGGGAAAGTTATGAAAAACATTAGCTTGTTTTGGTTTTTCCTTTGATTCAGCGAAAGGAATCGAATAAATAGAACATTATCGTGGCATGGCCGCTTGGCTAGTATGGATTGCATTTGTATATGATTGTTTTCGTGCGCCATCCAAATAGAGAAAAATTGTTAAGCGCCACCCAATTTCGAATATTAATTTAATGATATTATAAATAATATCAAATAACTTATAACTCACGTATATCATAAATTAGTTAGATATGTATACGTAAGGTTTACTTAAAAATCCCTTTAAAATTTGTTAGAATAAAAACATCCTGTTTTTTACTTTAATTTTTTAATTTTATTATCATTATAATTTTTTTTTACACAAAAAAAAAAAGTTAGGCAGAAAATTAGAGAAGGGTACTTGTAATCTTGTATAGCTCCTTCCTCTCATAAAGTCATATGGGCCTTATATATTTTTTGTTGGGTCATAGATCATATAGGTATAGTATATGACCTATATGTCAAGAATGCCCTGAATGGATCGTTAATTAAAGTAGTCTAGAGATTATGGTCAACACTTTCTAACTCATTAATTATTTGATATTATGGCACAAGCAAGCAAATCACAACCAAGTGAACCAACTTTGATTTTATGGCACTAGTCGATACATTCTTTGTAGCTTCATATTATTGGTACGATTATTTAATCCTACTACACTATTCTCACACTTGTGATTTTTGAAAAGTAAACCACTACAAAACTAGGACCTTTGTAATTGATTTAGGTGATATAAATACCCTTTTTATTTAAACTGTATTGAGCTAATAAGCTTTGAATTGAATTAAATTGAATTTTTTATAGACTTATCTTAAGGTCTTATTCGATGATGGTTACTTATAATTCAAACAATATGTCGTTTTTTATAATCTACAATTTTTACAAGGATGAGTTTGATGTTGGTACGGTGAGGCCTAAATTATGAGAAATAGTAGACAATGGATCGGAGCTAGTAGGAGAGGACACAAGAGAAATCATCATCTTTGGTTGGTGTTGGTTTTACATAATATAACGATAAATATCAAATTGATTAATGGATCATTGTTAAATTTCCTTTTAGCACTCTTCTTATGGCCCTTCCTCTCTACCCACCCCCACGCAAAACTTGCTTGTACAATTATTTTTTGTTATACTTAGAATAAGCTCGAAGTTCTGTTGAATGATTTAGAGTATATGTATGATTCCAAGTTTAATCTTTGATAATTTACATGGAAAAGGTGAGTTAAATAATCAAAGAAAAGTATAGCATGCAAGAGTTGTATTTCACAAAAAATGAGCAAAAAGTTCCCACTGATGCGGGCGCATAAGACTTTTGTGCGCCCGCATCAGACCTCCAGAAGCCCTCAAAAGACAGAATTTTAATAAATGCGGGCGCATAGATTATTTATGCGGGCGCATAGAGGCTTCAGAAATGTTTTTTTGGCTTTATCCGTTGCTTGAACGGTGGTTATTTTGCTTGTATCTCTTCATGCTTATAACATATATCTTATATATGGGTTGGATGGTGAAAAAGAAGTGAAGAACATCAGAATTTCTCATAATCAAAGATTGAAGAGTTAGTTTCTTCAAAAAGTTCATCATCATTTTCACATTATCAAACTTTTAGTTACATACTTGTTATTCATTGTTCTTTGTTGATTAGAGCATCACCAAAGAAGATTTTCTTCGTTGTATCTCAAAAACTTATTTCATGAAACCCATGCTCTTGTGATAGGGGTGAAATATAGTTTTTAGGAAAGTGAGTACACGCCTCGAAGGTTCTCAATTTGTTGTCATTTTGTGTTTTCAAGAGCAATTTCCCTAACAAGTTCTCATAAAGAGTGGGCCCATGTTACAAAAGAAACAAATTAAAGTTATATTGAATAAATAAAATGAAATATTAGAGTACACGAATTAAGTTTAATCATTTTTATTTCTTCCTTATCCTGGACTTTTTAGTTCTTACAATACCTTTTTTTTGTTTTCTTTTTACTTTGCCATTATAACAAGGACGTACCATGTGTCAAGTTCCCGCGTCCCTATCCTACTCTCGAAAGTCGAAACACCCCCCTCCCCTCCTCTAAACGCCTTGTAACTTTTTGTAAGGGCTGAGCATCGATGGTACATCAACACTTTCTCAGAATCAAGCATGATGACTTTAGTAGGGATAATGGTAAAACATAAAGGGAGAAAAGGGCGCAAAAGTGACAAGTGCAAAGGGCAAGTGGCTAGTCCTTTTGCTTTTTAGCTCGTTTGTGGATGCCAAAAATCCAATCCCCTTACTATTCCCCTGCAACGAAGTACAGACCAAAGTGATAATACAAGCTCAAACTTTATAAAGGTGACAAAAATTTTCACCCAAAGGAATAACGATTATTGTCACACGCCTGTGTGCCTAATGCACTATCTATGTACTTTATAAGGTGTGATTATGTGCATGTACTAATGTGGGGTGGGGGCTATTGATTCAGTATCTCCCGCTTTGCTGTTTTCTCATGACATGTCTTAGTAGCATGCATTAGCATTAGTACTAAGCTATGTCTAATGTCTTGTGAAGTTATGAACCACATAATATGAATATATATATATATATGATATTTGGCGAGGGCACTGAATTTTCGATCAAGGGTTGTTCATGCATTTTTATTACCGAATTATCAATTATGTACGGGTGAAAGCTAAGGTTAGATGTGGATAGTGGCGTAAAGGGAATAGTGGAGGAATTACTAACGTATAAGCTTATAATTCGATTCCTTCACATCATAGTCGGTATGATTTATTTTTGGTAAAACAAAATTTATTCTACGTAGTAGATTGGAGTATTCTTCCTTGATTCAACCATGAGATTCATTAAACATAGAAGAAAAGATAAGGTTAAACCAAATCCATGCAAATTAATATCATTTTTTAATTTTTTTTCTATTATCGTTACACGACTCAAACTCAACACGGGTGTACAAAAACTTTTCTAGTACTATAATGATTATGGGCCATCTTTTTTCTTAAGTATCTAGTAAAAACTTATTGGCTATAGCCTATATAACCTATACAACATGTCTCAAGTAGGACACATAAAACATTTTATGATAATAACTTTCTCCTCTTTTCATCACCACTTTATAATTTAAGTTGGTTTATATTTAGAAGACAAGACAGGTATTATGATTTACAAAATCATGTCTGTCTTAATTAAGAAAATCATATCATCTTAAAGATTAGAGACAAACATGACAATCAATTAAGAAAATCAAGTTAAAGATACAAAAACTTGACCTACATACCATAACCTTCAATGACAAGTGTGTAGTGTGAAAGTTGACTTGTCAACTATTAAGACAAGTCAATTTTCAAATAGGACCATATATAATAACTATGCATGGGATAATAACTAATTACCATGAACCACATGTAAAAAAAAACAACACATGTAAATATAAATAAATTAAATAATGGGAGTAGTCAAAATAAAATGAGTGTATGTTATGAACCAACCTTAGGCTGGGGTTAGCTCCTACAAAGAAGCCCCAACTTGGAGGACCACCGACAATGACAAGACCTAAGTTCGACCCACCATTCAATATATATGGGGTGTATGGGGGGCTAACTTGCCTAACTATGGAAGAAGCCATGTGGCTAAGTGGGGGACACACTCACACATACATAACTCTTTCAATCAATCATATATTAATATTCTTTTTCCTCTCCTTTCTTTTGAATAATTGAGACCTAGCTATATACTTGGTGAATGTACTAGCAAAAAAGAAGGGGAAGAACAGTATGGGATAGTGTTAGTTTCCATCATCTATATAATGCTAGGCTTTGGTACAATGATACATCCTTCTTTTTTGCTTTTTACTTTTATATATATCATTTTGATGCCAATTTTTTCTCGAAAAAACATTTAACTATCTTAATTGGTTAAAATTTTGACGATCGTTAAACTTGAAATTCGGAAATTTAAAATTAAGTTCCATTTCGATAATTACTCTTTGTGGCTCACTAAGCAATACTTCCTACTATGGTAGTGAAAAAAAAATGTCACGTGGATCTAGAGACAAGTTGATTGTGTGGATGTAAATTTTTTTTTTAAACTATGTAAATTTATTAATATATGAATCATGGTATTTTTGGAAAAAAATTAGCATATTTGATGAAATCAACTTGTGCATTCTTTTTCCATTGATAATATTGTATAGTAAAAAAAGCAATGATGCTAATTAGCATTTAGAAAACCTAAACTTTATCAATTATGTTGTTGGCATTCAATGTCATCATCTTCCTATTCCCAACCTAAGTTTGCCCTAAGAAAAGAAGTTTTGTTGATTTATAGAATCATAGGTTAGTTCGGTGTACAGGGCTATAAATAAGTAGAGTTTTGTATATTCAAAATTCTCCCAATGAATTGATAAAATAAGAGAGAGGTCACTACTTTATAAGATTGAGGAGTTAATTCTCTTATTGTCATATGGTTTTAAGGTGGAACCTCCAATGCTTTATAAGATGGACTCTCTTTCGCTGACGGGTGTGACCCAAGCCCATATTTAATATGGTAACAGAGCTACCTACATGTGAGTGTCCCACATTGATAAAATAAAAGAGAGGTTACTACTTTATAACATCGAGGAGTTAATTTTTTTATTGGCATATGGTTTAAAAATGGACTACCTCTCACTGACGAGCGCGACCCAGACCCGTATTTAATAAACAACTATTTCTTTATACCTCTCGGGAGATATGCCGCATTTTCTTCCTTTATCTTCTCACCTCATAAGTCACAAGTTTGCAACAAGTTAACAAACAACACAATAATAATTACTAGTAGTAATAATAATCTTGCCCTAGAAAACTAAATAAGAAAAATCAAATCATTTTTTCCTCACACCAATAAAAATAGTCATGATTGTGTACCAATGTCTAGAATTACAGGGTAAGGTAATAACTAATGCATATAAAGAAACCAAAAATCAAGTCCTTAAATAAGAAAAATCAAATCATTTTCTTCAATCGCAATATGTACACTTCAATAAAAATTGACCTTTCAAAAAACTTAACGTTGTGATTTTTAAATACAAATGGAGCATTCCTCTTAATGACAAATGACCTTCATCAACTAATGAAATATTCATCTTATTTGGAACTACAAGTACTATGTAAGATAGTAATAAGAGAAATACATCATTTTGCCTTCAGATCACTCCCGATTAAAACGAATAATATGATAAACTATTTATTTATAATACTTTGTAATTATTTGTTTGAGGAGAGAAAATTTTTCGCTCTTCCTCACATTTCTTACTCTAACTCTTATCCACACGAGGAGTCCATTCTCTTCTGCTTTCCTTTTCTAATCCAAATAATGTGTCAATTAATATAGATTGCCTCATTTACTGCGAGCCTAAACTTAAGAGTTGAACTAATTCAATAAAACTCAAAGTGTGAGAGTGGGGGATAGCTCAAGTGCTTAGATTACAAGAGATCTTGGGATCGATTCTCATTCCCGCCTTTGTAACTCTCAAAACACCAAAAAAAAAAAAAAAAAAAAACCTTTAAATGTCACCAACTTTGCATATAAGCATACCCTTATATACAATCTAATATGTTTCAAACTCAGACCAAACACTCAATTCGATAGCTCTAAAGTCGGTAATTTTTATTTAATCAACACCAAAGGTCATAGTTGTGACCCTGCAAAGTGCCCCCACACAACCAAGTATTTGCAACAAAGAAGACAACCTCCCAACCAAAGAAAGTAGAAATTCAGCCCACAAACAACCCACACTCAACTCACTCACTCACCCACTCAAAAACACCATACTTATTTACTCCCTCACTCTTTTATTTCCACCATCTTTCTTCTTCTCCTCCTTCTTCTTCAACTTCATTCATTCATTCTTCTTTCTCTCTCCTCTGTTTCATTCCTTCTTGGTTCACAGCATGCCCAGGCCCGGCCCAAGGCCCTATGAGTGTGTTAGAAGAGCTTGGCACAGTGAAAGACACCAACCCATTAGAGGCTCCCTCATTCAAGAGATTTTCAGGTCTTAAAAAATTTCCCCTGTTTCTTTCTAATCCCCTGTTTTTTAATCATAACAAATCCTTTATTTTTAATTTTTTTTTTTGGGCAAATTAGGATTGCAAATGAAATTCATAGTCCAACAACGAAAAAGAAGAAAGAATGGCAAGAAAAACTCCCCATTGTTGTACTCAAAGCTGAAGAAATCATGTACTCCAAAGCTAATTCTGAGGTTCACATTTTCCCCCTTTTTTCAATTTTACTATTTTTAATTTTTAAATTCACATAATTAGGGTTTAATTTAAAAACCCTCTTTTTTGTTGTTAATTAAAAAAAGTTCAAATTTTTATTTGAACCCAATTTCAAAGTTTCAATCTTTATTGCAATATCACAATGTAATTCAAATGTGAGTATTTTTTGATTTTTATTTTCTGTTTTATTTTATTTTTTTTATTTTTAAGGCTGAATATATGGATCTTAAAACTTTATGGGATAGAGCAAATGATGCAATTAACACCATTATTCGCCGTGATGAAAGCTCTGAAGATACTGGGGAATTTTTGCAACCTTGTATTGAAGGTTTGATTTTTTTTAATTTTATTAAATTTTTAATCTTTAATTTTTGTTTNCCCTTATATACAATCTAATATGTTTCAAACTCAGACCAAACACTCAATTCGATAGCTCTAAAGTCGGTAATTTTTATTTAATCAACACCAAAGGTCATAGTTGTGACCCTGCAAAGTGCCCCCACACAACCAAGTATTTGCAACAAAGAAGACAACCTCCCAACCAAAGAAAGTAGAAATTCAGCCCACAAACAACCCACACTCAACTCACTCACTCACCCACTCAAAAACACCATACTTATTTACTCCCTCACTCTTTTATTTCCACCATCTTTCTTCTTCTCCTCCTTCTTCTTCAACTTCATTCATTCATTCTTCTTTCTCTCTCCTCTGTTTCATTCCTTCTTGGTTCACAGCATGCCCAGGCCCGGCCCAAGGCCCTATGAGTGTGTTAGAAGAGCTTGGCACAGTGAAAGACACCAACCCATTAGAGGCTCCCTCATTCAAGAGATTTTCAGGTCTTAAAAAATTTCCCCTGTTTCTTTCTAATCCCCTGTTTTTTAATCATAACAAATCCTTTATTTTTAATTTTTTTTTTTGGGCAAATTAGGATTGCAAATGAAATTCATAGTCCAACAACGAAAAAGAAGAAAGAATGGCAAGAAAAACTCCCCATTGTTGTACTCAAAGCTGAAGAAATCATGTACTCCAAAGCTAATTCTGAGGTTCACATTTTCCCCCTTTTTTCAATTTTACTATTTTTAATTTTTAAATTCACATAATTAGGGTTTAATTTAAAAACCCTCTTTTTTGTTGTTAATTAAAAAAAGTTCAAATTTTTATTTGAACCCAATTTCAAAGTTTCAATCTTTATTGCAATATCACAATGTAATTCAAATGTGAGTATTTTTTGATTTTTATTTTCTGTTTTATTTTATTTTTTTTATTTTTAAGGCTGAATATATGGATCTTAAAACTTTATGGGATAGAGCAAATGATGCAATTAACACCATTATTCGCCGTGATGAAAGCTCTGAAGATACTGGGGAATTTTTGCAACCTTGTATTGAAGGTTTGATTTTTTTTAATTTTATTAAATTTTTAATCTTTAATTTTTGTTTTGGGCATGAAGAAAGTTGAATACTGAATTTTATTTTATTTTTATTTTTGACGAAAAATACTCAAAGATTTATAAATCAGCTTCACAGAAGCTAAAGCTAGCTTTTACAAGTGTGTGAGCAGCGTTGTTTGCCTCCCTAAACACTACCAGTACCACACATATGCATTAATAATTGGCAAATATCCTTTATTATAATGATGACACCGAACATCGATCAACAACAAGCAATCAGCTTCCACCATAAACGAATTAAAGCCTGTTTTGGAAGCAATCTGAAGTCCTCTCCACAGCTAAGTCACCCACTGCCATATCACACACAGCCACCAGTAGTTCCCCTCCCCGGCCTCAGTCAGTCACGCAGCAACAGCCCCAATCCCCGCCTGCCCGTCACATTAACTTACCCTCTTGCACCATTCATCCATCTTAATTCTCTTCAACATCAATGTTACCCAATCCCATAACCGCATACCCTCTTGCAACTCAATATTCAAACGAAGGGCTGAAACGTACCAAAGTTCTTCGATTCACAACAACCCAACAACAAATGAATGTTGTGTCCTCTATCCCTTCCCCACACCTCCTACAAACGCTATCCACTTTACTTGCACCGGCAGAGCATATATTGTTCAAAGCTCTCCACGCAAAGTTCTGGACTTTTGGAGGTATTTTTGCATGCCACACCTTTTGCCATACCCTATGGCTTTGACTCACCGATGTTGAAGCATACCCTCTTCTCTCTTTTCCCTTTGACACCTGCATAATAGGCACTTTTGAAGAATTTACCATTTTTTGTTAGCTTCCAAAACCAAAAATCCTTCCTACTAACCATAGGCAACTTCATACTCTGTAACACATTGTTTGGATACAAGGAAATGGAGAGAAAGGGAGGGAAGGGAAAGGAAAGGGGACAAGCTCCCTTGTTTAGATAGTTTATTGGGGGAAGGAGGGGGAGGGAAGGGAGGGATCCGTTTTCCCTCATCCTTTAATAAGCCCTATCCCTCCAACATTGGAGAGATTTGGGAGGGAAATGGAATTTCCTTTCTCCCTCCCTTTCTCTTCCTTCCCTTTCCCTTCAAACCTGTTATCGAAACAATATGGATAAGTTGAATTTCATGCGGAGACAAGAATAGGTTGGCATAATCGTAGTTTCACTCCCTATTCACCATGATATCCTTTACATGTTGGATATTTTGGCCCTCACCATCACGGGCTTGTAAGCATCCATTCCCCCCAACTCCTGCCAACCAAGGTTTACTCCATAACCTCGTCGTCGCATCGTCGCCAATCACCCTCTTCATCCCCATCAAGTGGACATCCCGCGCTTGCATAATCAATCGCCAAGTGTAGCTTGCGTTACTTTCAAACTTTGCCTCAAAGAAAGACGAATTCGGAAAATATTTTCCTTTATAAACCCGAGCCACCAAAGAGTTCTCCTCTGTTAGGACTCTCCATCTTTGCTTGGCTGGCAAAGCATTATTAGGAGCCATCAGGTTCCTAAAACCCATTCCCCCCCTATATTTTAGAGCGACACAAATTTTCCAGTGAAATCCAAGAGATTTTCTTTTCGTCACTTCATTGTCCCCAGAAAAAACTTCTACAAATTTTGTCTAACTCCATTATTATGCTATAAGGTAATTTAAAACATTGCATAGCGTATATAGGGGTATATAGGGATAGCTTGTGCTACTAATTTTATCAGTATTTTCCTTCTGGCTTGAGATAAAAATCGTACACCCTTTTAAGTTTCTTCCAAACCCTCTCCTAAATATTTCGAAAAACCTCCTTAGAGTTCCCTAAATATGTAGGGAGCCCTAAATAACTATCGTGATCTTCCACAGCCTTAAAGTTTAACTTCTCTAGAAGCCTCCTTTTCTTTTCAAGCTCAATATTTCGGCTAAACGAAACCACCGATTTCTCCATATTCGGTTTTTGGCCAGAAGCCACTTCATAGGTAGACAGAACATCAAGCACACATTCCACTTCCTCATTATTCCCCCTTGCAAATAACAAGCTGTCATATCTGCAAAGAACAAATGCGAGATGGGCTCCACTGACCTCCCAACTCTAACCCCACGAATCATTTTCTTCCTCTCTGCCTCCCTTAAAAGAGAAGACAACCCTTAAGCACATATAACGAAAAGAAAAGGCGACAACGGGTCTCCTTGGCGAAGGCTCTGCCAGGCGTAAAAACCTTCGACGGTTGTCATTGACTAAGGTTGAGAACGAGAATGTTGAGACACAATGCATAACTCTCCCCACAATCGAAGAAGGGAGCTCCATACACTCCATTTTCTTCAAAGAACTCCCATTCTACTCTAGCGTAGGCTTTGCCTATATCAAGTTTTAGTGCCATTTCACCTTTAGTAACCTTATTTTTCTTCCGAAGATAATGAAAACATTCATGTGCTATGAGTATATTATCTCTAATGAGACGCCCCGGAACAAACCTACTTTGATTATCACTAATAACCAATGGCAGCACTGTTTTAAGACGATGTTAACACAACTCTCCTCTCTTAGCCATAACTCCTCAAATCGAAACATTTGATTCTTTTTTGCTCCTTACGCACCGTTGAACTGCTTGGAATGCTCAACAGAATAGGGATGTGGTCCGACTTCCGCTTAGGAAGATGAGTAACAAGAGCCTCCTTAAACATCTCCCTCCACCGACTATCAGAAGGAAGCGAATCAGGATATTATGCTCTCCTGCTTGTCCATTACTCCAAGTATATTCATACCCTACGAAACCAACATCTACAAAGTCACCTTTTTCAACTATGTTTCGCAAGATTTGTGCTTCACTCTGATTAAACTCACGACCACCCTTCTTCTCATGTGCATACATCAAAAGGTTGAAGTCACCTACACAAACCCACGGAAAAGATCGTTCTCACGACGAAGTCGATCCATTAGTACCTCCATGTGTGTTTTTACTCTTCCTCTAGATAACCATATAACCATACAACCCCGTAAATCTCCAAGCCTCAACCCCTCTGTCATGAAAGATATTATCAACATGGTTAATTGAGAAGGAAGTGACACGAATATCAACAACCTCAACCCATAGCAAAGCAACTCCACAACTACGTCGTCTTTCCTCTCCCTCACAGCTTTGAGCCACCATATTTTTCATTTTGACATTTCCCCTAACACTCTACATCTCACACTTTTTTAACTTTGTCTCACACAAAAAAAACTATATGAGGAGCTTCAAGGATGAGTACCCTTTTAAGAGTTGTGGTTGCACAGGGCTCCCAAAACCTCGACAATTCCAACAAAGGATTTTCAACATTGATCACCAAGAGCATTTTTGGTGGGGCCCACCAATCCATTTTCAATATAATCATTCCTACTCTCCTCATTTAAACATCATTATGGTGCTTTTTCGAACACTTCCCACTTTGATGTTCCTCTCCTCATCCACCTCCATGTCAACTTGATCAATTGTTCTTTTTCCTCCATGCTGTAATACCTCCCCCTCCACAAATGAGGTCCTAGGCCTTGTAATACAAAGCCATTTTCTACTTTTAGCACTAATCCCAGCTCTCTCCTCCTTACTATTAGCTATCTTACCCGAAACCATTTCCGTAGTTCCCTCTACGTTGATCCCGCTCGCCTTCACACACTCCCCACTTTATCCCCTTCTACTCCGCTTTTCTGGAATTGCAAAATTACTGCCTCGAGCTGTTCCGTCACCCCTTGGACGCCTTGTTTTATCAGACCACCATCCTTCTCGCTCCCACTATTTACAAAGAGCCTTTTTGGTTTAAATTCCCTTTGTATTGTTGTGTCGTGCATTGGTGGCTTCCATGGTGACGCTCTCAAGTGAATACCATAACGTTTTACAGGAGATAAATCCCCTATATGCTCGTCACACTCCTTATCACCATGGCCAATACAACCACAAATATAAAACAAAAAAGAGGAACGCGCTCATACTTGATAAGGATTCGAACTACGTCTCCTCCCCTAATCTTTAAATTTACATACTCCTTTAGTGGTGCCCTAACATCAATTATCACATATACCCGAACCACCCTATCAATCCCTAGACCTCCATTATGATGAGTTTTAATTTAAACTCCTACTGTATTTGCTAGGGCTTTAATGTTATCTTCACTCCCACACCCCTTGAATGGAAAGTTGTAAAAGCGGATCCACATAGGAAGTGAGTGTAATTGTAAATCAAATGGCTTACCATTCTCTTGTATCTCACTGGAGCATATAGCATGGCGATCAAAATGCCATGGTTGTCCCTTTAAAACCCTCGCTTTGTCACGCCGAAAAAACTGGAAAGAGAAGAGTCCACCCTCAACCCGGCGAGCCTCCATTCCATGTTTTGGTTGCCAAATTTTTTTGAAAGTGTCCGTGAGAGCGATCGCATTAACAGTGTGACGTGACCAGACCTTTTCTATTAGTATTAGAGAAGCCTTGTCCCCGTAGTCCTCCATATTGCCATTCATTGGAAGCAGTCCACACTCTCCCGAGCAACTAAGAAAAAACCAACGTAAAAAAACCAATGGACACCCTACTCAGAGTTGAAAAAGCCCTAACCCTAATAGAGACCAGAAAAACCTCTCAGAGAGAACCCCTAGAGGACTTTGAAAATGGAATTTTAGCAAGTGGGTGTTTTTTCAATTTGACAAATTTGATTGCTTAGGTTTTGACTTACAGGTATAATGTAGATAGTTGGTTTAAGTTTAATGATTAATTGACTTTAGTTTCAATGTGAAATTTGTGATATATTAGCTTCAATTGCAATACCCTAGGATTTTTTGGGGCAATTTAGTTGTATTTTAGAATACAAATTTTAAAGTATGGTATTATAAAATTAAGTGTGGTGTTTATATCATGGTTTTTAATGTTACTATGGTATGATAATTTAGTTTTAGGGTTATGGGATACTTGTATGATTGTGCAATTGAGTGAATAGTGCATCTTTCTGCAGCTGCACTGCATTTAGGTTGCATTCCTAGAAGGGCTTCAAGGAGCCAAAGGAACAATCACCCGCGAGGTTACTTGACTGGGAATCCAGATTTAGGCAATGTAACAGAAGCAAACCCCAAGCATAATTCGTCGTTTTCGCCTCACTACTCGAATTTTCTAGGAAAACAGCCACAGAATCATGTCCTCCCCATTAGAAGTTGCTTGAGTGCTGAACCCTTATTGTCTAGCCAAAATGGTGTGCATCATCAAGGGTCATTTCGACCTCAGTCGTATGCTGTTTATCCGTTGTACTATGGTGCGTACTCTCAACATGTGGAGCCACAGCTAAAGCTTGGTGATTTGCCTACTTCGACTTCCATGCGTAGAGAGGGAAATGTGATGCATAGTAGGACAGCTCAACCAAAAGAACCTGTCAATCCACCAGCTAAAGAGTGTGATTTATCTCTTCGCTTGGGAATTACTCCAATGCAAGATGATGGAGACACTCGGGAAAACAGGTTTCAAGAGAAAACGAGTGTCGGATGTTCTAAGCAGACAAGTAAAGAGATGTTTCCATTGTATCATGAGGGCATTACTAGCAGCTCAAGGGATGAGCTTTTGGGGGTAGATATGATGGCAAGGAAACGAAAGGCAGTTGATCAATTGATGGATCCACGCCTTTCATGGGAGTCGAAGTTCATGCCAAATTACTCTGAGGAACGAACAAGAAAATGACATTTCTTCGTGAGACGTGTGAATTGTTGTGCAGGTTAGTGAATTGCTATCCGCCTTTTGTAGTAGTTTGTCGTAGATAGGTAGAGAATCGCAGGTTAGCAGCTGGAAGTTCCTATTGCTGTATTTGTAAAATATGAAAGAAAGTAGCTTCATCATAGGGAATTAGTTGCTTTCCTTATTCGGCTTGCTTGAGTTAAGCCATTGGCTAGCATGAGTTGTGCTTCTTGGTAAACCCTAGGTTACCATCAATTTTGTACATAACTGTTGTATCAAATTTGTTTCAGCTGCTTCATCTGCTATGATGATTGATGAGTATGTATCATTGCTTCAAGAAATTTGTTTCTGATGTCCAGTTTTTGTTCTTTAATTATGCTAATTTCCAATTTGAGAAAAGTTATACATTTCGAGAAAGTATAGATTAAAGCAAATGTATAACTATTAATACATAACAGTCGAAAACAAGTGTAACCAACAAAAGTGAATGGAGGGAGTATGTGTGATGATAAATTCAAAACAGTTGAATGTTGGAGATATTCATAATTTGGAGGATTAGGTCATTAGACCACATACTTTTGTTTATATAAATATCCAGTGGTTTAGAGTTAGACATGTGTGATGAATTAGAATGTCAAGTAGTAGTAGATATCTGGATATTTTGTTGTTCAGATTAAGCAAAGACAAAAGTAATCTGAACTTTTGTAGTTTCTTAAAAATTGATGGTTATAAAAACTTATAAAAGTGATTTTTAGGAGGATTTGTGTGTCTTTGATTGACCTGTTGTTGTGGAGGGGGAAGGAGGTATTTTTCTTGGCTTGTGTGCTTAGGGTACAAAGAGGTGTCACTTTCTACTCCACTTTTTTTTTTTTTTTTTTTCAATTTTTTTTT
>PYUH01000062.1:3004629-3016377 GCA_016808085.1 Suaeda aralocaspica | reverse complement strand
AATCCCTGATTTGAGGGACCTTACATTTCACTTCAATTGCCATTTTCACTCTTTTATTATTAAAATTATTATCTCCTTATAATTTCTGTTAATCCTTCAATCTTCAAATTCTCTAATTTCACTGCATATTCTTTGTTCTCCTTTTCCTGCCCATATTGCCATCTTTTCTACTCAATCCCCTGTTTTTTTTTTTTTTTTTTTTTTTTTTTGGGATTTTTTGAATATTAATTCATGAACTTTGATTTGGTGTAAAATGGTAAGTCAATAAAGAAGGAAGTGATGTGGAGAATTGATGATGAAAAAAAAAAATTAAGGAAAGAAAGAAAAAGGAAGAAGTTGATTTTGTGAAGAGAAAAATAGAGGAAGGTATTTATGACAATCTCATGTGTTTGAGAAGTAAGGAGAGTTGGTAAGTATAGATGGAAACTTTATTAACGCGCGTAAGGAAAACTACTTGTGAGGGAGTACTAACATTTTAAAATTTTTCTTTCATTTATTATTTTTATAGTTTATTCTTTATATATCATAGTCTTTGTTTATTAGACTTTTTTGCTTCTCTGAAACGCTAAACGTTGTCCAAAAATTTCTTAGTGTCGTTCGTATTTTCACCTATTTTTTCAACTTTATCCTTTACTCTCCAAAACACAAACTCTCTAAATTTTGTTTTTGCTTAATTACATTATTTACATTTTTAAAAAAATAAATTTTGAGACCTGCGTCTCAAATTTAGACGCGGGTATCACTGATACCTGTGTCTTTTTGAAACGCATGTCTCAATTTCTTTTTTACATAATTACGTTATTTAACTCAGTTAATTGAATTAGCATGATTGTTTAACTTTATCATAACATACTTTTGTTTCGATTTGTTTAAATTAGCATGATAGTGATTGAAGGAGGGAAGAAGTGGGAAGGCGATTGTCAAAGGTTGCTATAAAATACGGGCGATTACAAGTATTTTCCGGGTGACGAATACCGATCCCCTCATTTCTTGTTATGATAGATAAGGTTATACATGATAGATAAGGTGGGTAGCGAGACATTAACCTTACTTTTAAAACCAAGGACCAAGAAGCTTTTTGAAATAGGGGATGAATAAGAGAACCGAATATACCACTTTAAGGTATGGAAACTACGTTTTTCTATTAGTTTAATTTCATCTCTCTAAGGATCTTCAGGTTTACACGAAACAACTAATGAGATATAATAGAGAAAGCAATTTACTTTGATGATTTTCAAAGTAAAATTAGAAAGAAACTTGTAAACTTGTTTATATAAACATTCATACTCTATTTCTGCAAGAAACAAAGAATGAGAAAGCAATTTTATATAGAGTAGCATTACCAAGTAACTTCTTCAACATATGAATAACCAAGTTAATGTCCTTGGTAACTCAAGGAAGTTTTCATTCTCATATTCATGAGATTATACAAAACATACACATCACTTAATTTGGATAGAAAATAACCCAAATGAAATAATAATGTTGTAAAATGTAATATTATTACTTCTTTCATTAAACTTTCATATGATCAACAACCATTCATCATACATGTTCCAACAGAAGCTCTAGTAAGTGGCTAAGCATTTATATGTATGTCGTATATTTTATTTTAAGGAGTCAAGATACTCATGTTGAATAAACGATTAAAAAACATTCTATTTATATGTTCATGCCTCAAGTCGTTAACTATATTGTATATAATTTAGAAATAAATTATGAGAATAATTATAATGTTTAGATGTTGTTCAGTATATACTAAGACGAATCTAATAGGAGCTCGAATGAGGGCCATTTTTCGTAAGATTTACGGTCATAAAAGTATTCGTCAAGGTAAAAGATCGATTGTATAAATTGTTATAATCGTCTATATTCCTTTCTTTTTTTTTTTTATTGGGCAAAAGTCATCTACGTTCTATTGTTTAAATTGCTTTGTCTTAATTGTTATATATGTATGTTATTCAATGGTCATGGACTTGTGAAGTTATGGAACAAATTATCAAATATTCAACATCATAGTACATCCTTTATTCTTAATACAATGAGCTTGACATCTTAGGACAAATCGATTTTTGGATTTTAAAATATTTGCTAGTTACATGCATATCTTATTTTGTTTTTTGATTTCATTCTCATTGATAAAACATGCTTACGTTTTTAATTATTTAGGATTACATTGCAAAACTTGTGGGTGTCGATTTAAGATGTTGATAGTTACCTTTTGCTTATGTAAATAAACATAAAAGTGTTTGTTGCAAAAACAATATAATAAGTGTTGAGGAGTAGTGATGACTCTAATTCTGATGATGAGTTGCTTATGGGATTAATGAGTTTTATTTTGTAATTGGCTTTTGATGTCGTCTAATATTAATTATAGATGTTTTAAACATTATTCTCCTTGCTTAAAATCACGTCTTAACCTTTAAATCGTGAATGGAAAATGATTAAGCTATGTAGTACTCCAAGTATAAGCTTGTGTTGCATTCTCTTCAATAATAATACACCGTATATATTTAATATCATGCATGTCATGGTAAAAACTAACGTTTATAGTCATAACATATTGAAGTGCGAAGTTTGCTTATCTCTATCTCCCTGAAAATGATTACATAGACTAAGTATGGAATTCATACAAGTTGTGGAACAAAATTATTATTCGTTATTTTAACTTGTTCTTCAACATGATATAATGCCTCATATTTTGAGTTGTTTTGTAAGTAAAATTCTTTGTTTCTCACAAAATAATATATTTTCAATTGTTCAGTCATTTGATTCTAAATTATAATACTCCCTCCGTTGTTATTTACTTGCTACGGAGCAAGATGACGCGGTAATTTAGAAACATCAACATCATCATGGGACCACGTGATTAAAAGAGTTAAGTGGGCAATTTAAGGTGATTAAAAGGGGTAAAAGTGATTAAATCATGTAATTTCAACAAAATGAAGGATAAAGTGGTAGATAAACCATGGGACCCACTCTCCAAAAGAGGTATATAGCAAGTAATAAGATACTTTCTTTTTAGATATATGTAACAAGTAAAAAAAACAGAGAGAGTATTATATACTACGCAAAACAAATATATCCATCAAAAACTTGTTAAAAAATGAAATGATCGATGAATAAGCTATGGTGAGTGGTGAGTTGGTGAAACATACTACATTACATTGTACACACTAAACAATAAGGAGTATAATATATGATATACTCCGGGTATTATATTTGTATAGCAGTACAATTGTTCCTTTTACACTATCTTTATAGTTTAATCTTTCCTTATCATCATCATTTGCTAAAACAACATATTATCTTCTTATCATATCAGTTGCAATAATTTGATATTTTTCCAATCTATTTTATGTCAAATCGTTACACTTAATATGATAAAGAGATAGTAAACAAAATAATACCCCATACAATAATATCCAAAATCTACATTTTCATTCCAATATACAAGCCTAAAACTATACAAACATAATCAAGTATCAACCACATGAATTTCTTCTTCATTGTGTGGATAGAATTTGGTCATACAAACGTTGTTTATCATTTGATAATCTACCAAAATATGTCATTGGGACGTATGTCTATTTTTTTAAGGAAGGAAATTGGAAAAATGCTTAATTAGCCTTATCCAAATTAAAAATTGGAGAAAAAATATTGACGTGGCATAAAATGACAAGTTAATTGGTTCTAACCAATGAATGCACGTGGATTACGCTAAGCATAACAGCATTATAAAAAAATAAAAATAAAAAGGAAAAAAAGGAAAAAGCTGAAATTTTATTTTCGTAATTGCACCAATCATGTTCTTCCAATTAGAAAAGAGCAAAAACTTTTGACACGTCAGAGGTCATCTAGAATCTAACATGGTGGTGATTCTATCACAAGTAACAGGCAACTTGGGTTTGTGCCACGTTAACAATCACTGATGACTTTCACGGAAAGTTGTCTAATTGTCTCACAGCTGAGTACGTAAAGCTTTACTACAAGTTTGGTTCTTTTTATTTTCTTTAATCCAGCTAATTTGATTCCACCAAGTTGTGCTTAATGAGTCAAACTTTATCATAAGACAGCTACCAGCCTACCAGAAGGTCTAAATTTACACGGTCCAAAATTTTGCGACCCTTTGTACACTCGTACCGTTGTACGTAGCAAACTAGGAGAGGTACATCCTTACATGTTATTCGAACTTTTCATTACTTAGTACTGAGCACAAAATAGCAAAGTACATAGATAGATATACTCTGAAAGTCAAGCAGCAATGAAGGGCACACAAATGGATACAAACCCGATTCGGCAATACTTCAAGAAAACTGTGTAGAAACACTACGACATCCAAAGACAGCATCTATGAAGAATAAGAGAAGTAGCTGTTTAATACAGAAACAATGGCGATAATGAAAACTTCATACTTGGTAGGTCTCAGGCAGTGGTGGCCACTAACTTCGTAGTATAGAAGTCCAAATTTAGCTGTAATACTATTTTAGTATCCATACCGTGAAGTTTGCTAAGAAGCTCTGATTACGCTGTCTTGATGCAGCAAGTCTAGTACTTGGTACAGTTATGCAAAAAAAATTGATGATAACCCAACTTGCGATGGAATGTGGAATATATTGAATCAGGCTTCACTATACAATATCTAATAAAACTGCAGTGGGTGGAACAGAGTTCACAGATTAGCCATCTTCCCACTCGACATCGTCGCCATCATCAATTTCCTCTTCTGCTGGAGGCTCAGCTTGAATGTTCAAGTCAACCTTGTAATTTTCCTCAGCATTCCCTACAAATAACGTGACATCAGTGAACATTCACAGACATAATGTGAAAAAATAACGCGACTGAAAGTATCTGGAACTAAATTCCAATAATTTCAAATCTTAGACAAATTGAGTTTGATTTGTAAAACTTCAAGCAAAACCTCCACCTTCACCTATTAAAGGTCATGGATTCCAATTGGGTTTCCGAAACAAGAATGATTCTGGTATGGGGAAATGGTGACTATTACTATTTACAAAAATGGGGATCCAGGGATCATTTTGGACTCTTGGAGTATATAACCTAACAGGATTTACTGCAGTTTTCATCATAATAGTGGTTTCAGAAATAATTGCTAGTTCTGATCTGCTTAAAGCCTTAGACAGAACACAACATAAAAAGTTCATTCATACACTTCATTTCTCAGGATGGTTAGAAATTCAGAATACCAAATTTAAGGGCTTTTGATCCTCATAATCAGTCGGAAAACTTTCCCATTTTTTGAAAACATTCCGGAAATGGTACGACACAGTTTCCGCCCCAAACCTCTCTCTCTCTCTCTCTCTCTTTCCCCTTCCATTATTCTTCAACAGTAACGTATGAACTTCCACAGGCCACGACAAACAGCGAGAACAAGTATATCTACCGAAGAATGCATGGCCAACCATACTAATAGGAAAAAACTAATACAGATCATCCCACAAATAAATTGACATCTCACAAAATCATTAGCACATGACCAGAAAGGTAATACAAAACAGAACAGACAACCACCTGAAGGAGCAGCTTCTTCCCAAACATCCTCGTCCTCACTCTCATCCTCACGTTTTGCTTTCATGCCAACTCGACGACCTGAAGATGTGTTCTGACCGGAATTATCTGCATTGGACGCATCCTGCTGCATACTGGCATCTCGTTCCCGTTGTTGTTCCAAAAAAGCAGCATAATAGGCTTTCAAAAACTCATCCTACAATATATCCAGACAACCAATATGTAAAGAGTTGTCCATAAGCTCTATAACACCTTTTCTAAATGGGTTGAGCTCCAAAAAAGACAAACCTTAATGTTTTTTTCATCCTCTGCGACAGTTGACTTATTGTCCTCTGCTAATCCAGAGACCTCAGATGTGACACCCACCTTAACCTCCTCCTCCACTTCACCACGCTGCTCTTTTGTTAAGTTCATACCTTCTTTGATCATCCAAGGAGGCAAAACCTTCCTGGCTGCAGCAGCAGTACCAGTTTTAGAGTCTTCCTCCGTATCTTCCACACCGCTAATTGCAACATGAATCTGATATAACAAAACACAATTAACTTTTACATTAACCTCCAATATGAAGTGCATGACCATCAATTCCTTAAAAAAAGTGATGTTTAAATGGGCTGCACACAAACACACAACACTCACACAGAAAAGTCATTACATGGACAAAGGCACCAAACACAGATATGTTTTCCAACAAACCACGAAAGTACAAAGACAGTGGCTCACCTTTGGATCGCCAAGAAAAGGCATTGGTGTTCCATGTTGATAAGTTCTAGAGAGATCATTGGGATTATCCCCAGCTGCTGCTCGGGCAGCAGCACTTGCTCTAACTTCCCAGGCCTGTAGAGTTCCAAAATCGGGAACTGCCAAATCTCTAACTCTATTCAGCTGCTCGACTAAAGGCTTGAGCTGATCCTGTAATTTGTTACCTTCTGTTATCCCCAAGACAAAATAGTATAGAAATGTTGAAGCTTGTACAAAACTACTCGTGTAATGCAAAAAAGGCCATAAATTGTCCTCCATCCTTCCACAGTTCCACACTCTGAAACTCAGTGCATATCATAAATAGCAAAACTGATTAACAGGTGAGGGGCTAAAATTTTTGGAGGGCCTGTGCAAACTTATAAAAAAGGCCGTTGGACTCATAGCTCAAAAGAAAGTAATTTTTTTTTTTTGATTTGTCAAATAACATGATAACCACAAAAGGTCAAAATTCATGAACATGAGATAGCATTTTGCTAAGGTGTTGCCAATACTTTGCTGTACATTTGTAATACTTTAAAATCTACGGCAGTTTCCTAACACTTTAATCATCAAATTTTGAGAACTGCAGTTACTGTCAGAACAAATTGCAGCATTTTCACATATCAAACAAACAAGCATCCGAAAGCTGATGACAAGAAATACTATTAAAAAACCAGGAGGGTAGTTAGTATCAAAGACGAGGCTGTAAGAACACCAAAGCACCCCCAAAAAAAAAATGAGGACAAGAATCCAATGAGGACGAAGATGAGACAGATGGAAGGAGTTAAAAGGACATGGCAAAGATCTGAAGAGGGGTTACAGTCGCATTTATCATGATATATGGTTGAGTGGAGAAAGATTATAGTGGACAACCACAAGGGATAAAAAAATAATTCATGTAACCAACCCCATCATTTTGGAACAGGCATTGATCTTGTTGTATATGACATGAACACAACAAAATTCACAGTTGCACACATGCATAGCACGGCAATGGAAACTTCGCAACAGAGTAAGGGCTACTCAAAAAACACAAACCTCCATTTTCTGAAGCATCTCTCTCAATTTTTCCCGACGCCGCCTCCTCACATTCTCATCAGCATCTCCTGGCTGTTCCTGAGCAGCTAACTTGTCGCTTTCTGCCACAAGCTCCCCTTTACAATTTTCGCAAAGAAAATTTTCACCATCATCAGAAATAAGCCTCGCTGCATCCAGAGCAGTATATCTGGGCATACAACAGCAGGATTCTCAAGTTTCCAAGATATGTTGAGATACATAAAAGTCATTAAGGAAGCAAAAGCAGAGATCATCACCTTTTGTTACAGTTTGGGCAAATATACTCCTGGACTGTATTTTTGCTATCCAATTCATCCTTCAGTTTTTTTTTCATACGTTGCATTCTGTACCTCACAACATCATAAATCTGAAAGAATTTACAATTTCAGACCCTTGGGAAGAAAACAAATATATTAGCCGACTGCCATGCATAAAATTGGAAATGATAAGTAAATCTAATAGACATGAGGCAGTAAGGAAAAGATGCCAATTCACAAAAAAGATTAATATGACTGCAAAATTACCTCATTGATCAACAAGGCAAAACTAAACAAGGTTTTTATATTTTTATTTATTATTATTATTATTATTTTTTTTTTTTGGGGGGGGGGGGGGTTGTGTGTGGTGATAAAAGCCATAAAAATGCCTACAAAATTGTGATCATCGGCTAGTAACCTGTGCATAATCTAAACAGCAGTATGAGTGAGTGTGCAGTTTTGTCTTTTCTTCCCCTTCTCTTCCATGATGATGAGGTTCAACTGTGGCTGCAATGGCTGCAGCATGCAATCTCACACCTTTTGCTGTCTACAATATAGTAATAATTAGATAATGACTTAGGCAAAGACAGTTTTTTCAAATGAATAACTTCTTAAATGCATGCACGAAGTAATATACATAGAAAACAAGACGAGCAACAAGGAAAAAAGCATGACTTCAAGATAACAGAACTATCACAAACACACAGAAGGAACAATGTCCATTAAGACGTAGTAAAAAGATTAATCCTTGACAGAATTACAGCAAAAAAAAAAAAAAAAAAAAAAAAAAAACGTGATAAACTGACGAAGTATAAAAAAGACTGTTTTCCAGACTATTAACCTTACCAGACCTTCAAGGGCATAAGCTTTTAGCCTATAGCCAAAGATACCAGTATTTCAATTGCACAAATATCCTTGAACAGGGGTAGGGGAGAGAGATTGGTATCTAAAAAAAACCCAGTGATAAAGGATTATGCCAGACACCAAGCAATACCAGATTCAGAAATTGATTGTGGAGATATGGAGAGGGCATAAATTGATCAATATTATAACGTATTGAACAACTTATCTATAAAATTATGAAAACAAACTAAAATTTACAGTTGGAACTCATTGACATAGATAAAAAAAAAACTAGTATATGTCAAATAATGAAAGGTCTATCCTTCCTATAAAAAACCAAGAGTAACGAAAGGGCAAGAGTGATTTTGAAAATGATTAAAAAAAGGCTTAGTTGGTATACTCTAAGCAACAGTCAAAATCACAAAGGACAAAAAATAAATTCAAATTGCATACTGATATACTATGATCACAACCAAAACAATTAAACGAACCTTGACGAACTCCAACTCTTTTATACTAAAACATAACTGATGTTTTGCGCTGCTACTAGGCCCAACAAATTGCTTAGCCAGCTATAATATGACAGCAAAATCTCACGGACACAAGATGACGTTCATACATGAGACAAAGAAAACAGCTAGAACATCATTTAAATACTGAAATCAGACTTGCACTTCTTTCTATAATACCAAAACAGTCTCATTGGTTGCTCATCTCTCCAGAGCCAAAAGGCTTTGTTCTTTTAGAATTTAGAATTCAATCACGAGTTTGTGAGTTATGACTAAGAACCTAGAATAAACACAATTTGTTGAAAAAAAATGATGTGGTTCAAGGCTTCAAGTTGGTTTCTGTTTTCGGTTTCTTGGGTTTTCTTAAATTAGTTTTGCTTTTTGAAAAAAAAACTGAAAATCAACGTTGGGTTTGTTATGGTTTGATTTCAGTTTCTTTGTGTTCAGCTTAGCTTGTTACTTAGAAGCTTGTTAGGAATGTTGTGTTTTTTAAGCCCATGTTTTAGCTTGTTTAGTTAGGGTTTGTTAAATGACTTTGCTACTATAAATAGGCAAGTTATTAATAATGAAAATCAAATTGGTTTTGCTGAAATCGAGAACTTGTGTTCTTTATTCTATTCCCTTGTTTCATGTAAATCATCATCACCACCATTGTCCCACCAACTCCACCCTTGATTAATTGCACTCCATCCACCATAAAATCAGATTGATCACCTTAATCAATCATATACATCATCATAATATCATTATCAGTGGATTTTTCATGCTTAAATTCAACCCTAAAACCTAATTATTTTCGAACCCTAATTCGATCTCGCACGTAACTTTGGATCACCCTTCGTGATCCACATCAAAAAACACAAGCCTAGACCCTTCTCCCTAAAACAACCATCCCAAGTTCGCAGTTTGAAGGTGTTCTCCCATCAAGTAAAATTCCTTCCTAAAAAGGACTCACACTAGTTTTAATCTCATCTTCTACAATCTTTTAAATTAGGAGCTTCCCTATCATTCACAGCAATTTATTACAATTTACGCAGATAGCGCCTTTGAGGGGGTATTCAGTGACAGCTGAGAGGGCACAACAAATATAACACTGCAACAAACACAGTTGCTAACACGATAATCTCATAACAACTAGCACAAAGCCACGAGTAAATGGTCAAAAGGAACCACAACAGTGATCTAATACTGCTAGCTAAGAAAAGCAAAGCAAACCTCTTTTCTATGATCACGCATAACCAACTTTTCTTCCTCAAAGAAACGCAATGTCCGACGAAGTTGCTTCAAATGAATTTTTAAATCCTTTGCCAGATCTTCCTCTCTTGCCCATTGACGTCTACCATTGAATGACACAAATTACAACAAAAAATCAAACAAATGTTTTTGTATGCTTCAAAGCAAAAAGAGAGGACTTTGACCTTTTCTCATTGACATTCATCACGCAAAGATGAAAAAAGCAGTAATTAATTAACCAATCAATGCGTGACGTTGAATTATTGGATTTAGTTGACGATAAACTATTACTTGAAGGTTAATGAAATCAAAAGGTGAAGAAAGCACAACCAAATATTTTGAGAAGAAAAAATAGGGAGTTTAGGAACTGCATGTTCACCTTAAAGGCTTTAAACAAATCAATCTGTTATCTATCCAACATGTAGCAAGAATTCTTTTCATTGCATGAGGCTCTCTAACAACATTGCTAAATGCGTCTGTAAATTCAAAAGAAATTGATCAATTTACAGTACAGATGCTAGGTTCCTACAGCGCACTACTTAAACAGCGAATAACACGTTTTGGCTAGGATTACTTAGTTACTTTGACAATGCAACTCTTCATGGCTTCATAGCAAAACTACAACAAAAACTATTAACTCGATAGAAACAATCAAACAAGTCCCCGGCAAATTGTAAGCTAAAGTAAATTAATTTCTATCCAAACAGGAAAAAAAGGTGATATGCAGCAGTTACTAAATCACATACCTAGTGAGCGCATCAAGAATAACCACTGCCATTCCCCGGTTATCTCCGCGGGTAATTTTAGACTGATTATCTCCCTTCGTTGAGATGTCATCATAGAATGCACGTGCCGTAAGCTTCACCAGCCTGTACAAGGATGCAAGGAAGGCAAACAAATCAAGAGACCATTCAAAAGAATCTGAAGCAATAAAAAAAAACTACTTCTACTGAAATAGCAAAGGTAGATCACCTATTAAAAGGCTCAATGCTCAATGCATTGCTCATGCTTCCCCAAAATTCGCAAAGCCTTCCAGCTCTACTAATAACCACAACGACTTCCAAATTAGATAAAGAAGTACAACGAACGACATTGCAAGGGTAAAAGAAAGAACATAAGAGAGAAGTACAAACTACATCAGCCCAGCAAACCAAAAGTAAATTACTTAATTCTTATGACAACAACAATTTGTACATATGATTTTTTCTTATGACCTAATCCGGACCTTACTTTTGATAAATGTGATTGAAAATAAGTACGGACTACGGAGTAATAAGGTCTTGAAATACGGTTAATTACCATAGCATAACTCCGCATATACATTCATAACAAAATTAAAGATCGTCGAATCTCACAAGCTAAGTGCTCAACCAGTAACCAGTAATTCAACACTAAAACCCCACACATACACAACAAGAAAATCGCCGATACAATAAACAAGCATTAATAATATCGTTTATGATGGACATAAAATTGATAGAGATAACAAACTACAATAATAAAGTGCAACAATGCATATTATGGAAAAATCACAAACTAGGGCAAAAAAAAAAAAAAAAAAAAAAAATAAAAAAAAAAAAAAA
>PYUH01000062.1:2984829-3003736 GCA_016808085.1 Suaeda aralocaspica | reverse complement strand
AAACAAGGGCAAAAAAAAAAAAAAAAAAAAACAATTAAAAAAAACAACAATTAGCTAAAACTAACAGATTATGTAAAAATACAAATTAGGGCTAAAAACATTCAATTGAATCAGCTATTAAAGCTAAAAGCGAATAAAGTGTTTTGAAGCTAAAAATTAATTTTCCGTATTTGAATTATAAAAAAGTTTATAACAAACTTCACAAATCAAATTTAAGTAAAATCAATTGATTTTAGAATAAAACAAACCTAACTTACTGATTAATAAATTTTTTTGACGGGAGATTATTAACGATTAACTAATTAAGCATAAGACTAATTGAGTATACGAATTAAAAATTGATGATTGCAATTATTTTATTCTAATAGAATAAAAGAGAAAAGGGAAAAAAAAACTTACTTAGTAATAGAAAAACGGCGACGAATCGCCGGAGAAATAAAGCGAGGAGAGTGAAACGCCCGACAACGGAAAAGTAACGAAATTTCAGATTTGGGGGAAAGTGTGGAGAATGAGAGAGAAAGAACTTGTCTTACATTAGTCACGTGTTCTAATTTTTTGGTTTTATAAGTTGGAGTAACATTTGAAAGACAACTTCAAAATTGGGCGGGCCTTCTACTTTGTTTTCGTTTGGGTTTAGGCCCTGTTTTTGAGGTTGAAATTTATGGACAAATATACTACGTTGGTATGGGATAGGAAATTGTAGTAAAGATAATGGGATGGAAAGAGTATTGAATTGCAAGATTATTGATAAAGTTGTTTAGTTAACATCAGAGTTGGGCATGAGTCGGGCTGGCTCACAAATGACACGACACTCCCAATAAGTAACTTTAAATATTAATATAGAAGAAAGTATAAAGATTATATATTTGAAAAGTATACGTTAAAATAAAACAAATAAGATCTCAAATGACTATTTTTTTTCGTTATGTATAAAATGTCAAAGTAAATCAAAGTTACATTGTAAATATTCTGTTAGTCTATAACCAAGAAAAAATAAATAGTGAGGGAGTAAAACTCAATCCATCCTCGATTACAATCACATGGGCATGAATTGTAAAACCACTAAACCACAATGGCTGACCCACATATGACATATTCTCTCAAAGTCTCAAGTTATGTCCTTCACGGCTTCAGTATTACTCATGTTTCCTATTTACCCAAGTCTGTTTCATTTAATAATTAGGGTTTCCCCCATCTATAGGATGAGATAATTGATCCATTATTAAATACCGAAAGAGTGACAATATTTGGTGTATGTGTGGTAGGCAATGGGAATGCACTAAAACTAGTTTGGTTGACCCGCATATCTTCTAAAACATCCCTTCATTGGTTTTGTAAGTTTGCAACTTTCAAATTCCTATCTTGCCCACCAACTTTGGCCCACGAACGATGCCACCTGCTTTTGTCCCAACTCAAACTTGCTCCGACCTAGTTTTGTCCAAGTTTACCCACAAGGCCACGACAATATGCAACTCTGAAGTAAATATCTTAATATCGTAAATGAAGACACTGACACAACTAATATTTAAAGTAAAGACCATTTAAAACAAAAACTGCCTACCTAAACCTTTTCAAGTATTTTTTTTATGCAAGTCTTTATAACTACCAAAAAAACCCATAAATTTATTTAGTTAGCTTCCTTATTTATTACTAAAGTAAACTAAAATATTAAAATAAAATCTAATAAAACAAACTACTAAACTAAAATATTAAAAAAAATCTTTTAAATTTTTTTTTCATATGAATACTTTTTGAATTATTTTTAATACAACAATTATTAAACTTGTTTCGTTTAAAATTTTATTCAAATTAGATTATGTTACAAATCTAATTATCTAATAAAAAAATTAAATATAAAAAAAATGCATAATCCATATTATAAAAATATTTTTCATCTAAATCGTGCAACGCACGAGTACTAATCTAGTGATATGCTATTTTGGAGCAGTTGCACAATCTTTTTCTAGTGCCTAGACCCTACCAGCGGGCAGCGGCTACATGTCTACATTACCGGCTGCCCAAATACTAAATAAGAAGAAACCCCACGCTTGACATTGACCACATAATAATCCCACAACATGTATATATACCTCTTCAATCGATGTCACTCATTACCACCACATTTCAGAAAAGAGAACAATATAAAATCTCAAAAT
The DNA here is from genome assembly GCA_016808085.1 of Suaeda aralocaspica. Taxonomy (NCBI): domain Eukaryota; kingdom Viridiplantae; phylum Streptophyta; class Magnoliopsida; order Caryophyllales; family Amaranthaceae; genus Suaeda; species Suaeda aralocaspica. The sequence continues at coordinate 3,001,580 of PYUH01000062.1, read as the reverse complement.
CCTTCTGGCAGTCCCTTTCTTTTAAGGCCTCCTACATGGATACCTTTGTTTCATCTTCATGTATGATCATCATACTTGCATTATTAAACAGCCTTCCTACATCTCTATGCCGCCTAAGCCGAGAGTACAAACTTTGCAGCCAACCATTTAAATGTGGAAACATAACAAACATAAGTTACCCTTTTTATGGCTCGAACCGACCATCATATTGTGGCCACCCTGGGTTTGAGCTCTCTGGCTGTGATCAAACTGCTCAACCATTCACAATGACGATGAAGTCGCAAACTTTCCAGGTCATGGCTATCAACTACTCTACTTCTACCGTTACTGTTGCTAGGGATGATTTTAAGAAAAAGTCGGGCTGCCCTGATATCTTAAAGAACATCACAATTGACTATTCTATTTTCCAATATACACCTCAAGATGCTAACCTCACTTTGTTCTATGGTAATTGCTCCAAATTATGTAATTCTACGACGTTCAAAGCGTTTCCTTGTCCTATGGTACCAACAGATATAGAATTTTGTTGGCTAACTAAAAAAGCCATGTCAAAAAGTAACATCTCACAAGCTTCATGTCCGAACCATCTTTTTCTTCCAATTCTTGCTTCAGACAATTCGGCCTTGGATAAGGCTGGAGCTTACAATCCCACAGTAGCTTGGAATGGTTTCGAGCTTAAATGGAGTTTAAATAGTGATTTGTGTGGAGCATGTCTTAGTTCAGGAGGGCAGTGTGGTCATGAGCCGAGTTCAAATAAGTTCTTTTGCTTTTGTACTGATGAATCCAAGTGCCCTTTCCCAGGTACTATATCTTCTCCGTAGACTTGGTGTATTTGAAAGCATATGTTTTCAAGTGAAACGTTTAAATAAATTTGAAATGAAAGATAAATAAATTTATAGCAAATGTGGAAAATTACAGCAGAAAAAGTTGTCACAGATGACTAAGAGTTGATACACTTAAGAATTTTAATCTATTTGTCTATACATAATATTTTATCTCTAACAAAATCTTGAAAACAGGATCCACTCCATACAAGCCAATCCTTACCAAGTCCAAGATCGCGCTAATAGGTAATGTACCTTTATGGCATTGTAACCTTATTGCTTTGCTTCTACAATTGTGGAACTCTTATGGTGTTTCTGCAAAGTAAAAACGCTCTACTTGACTGCTTTGCAGGTTCTTTTTCAGCTATTGTGATTGGAACTTTAATTGGTGTAGTTTTTTGTGTGAGAAAAAGATATTTATCAAAGGAGAAGGAGATTCAGCGGAAGAGGAAGCAGGATGTAGAAGCTTTCTTAAGAATACATGGAACAGTTGGTCTACAACGGTACACTTACTCTGATCTGAAGAAACTAACTAAATCCTTCCAAGAGAAACTAGGTGAAGGAGGCTATGGTGCTGTGTACAAAGGACAGATTCAGAATACTGAACATCTTGTTGCAGTAAAAATATTGAAAAAAGCGGAAAAAAATGCAGAGGATTTCATAAACGAGGTTGCAAGTATAGGGAGGACAAACCATGTTAATGTTGTCACTCTATTAGGATTTTGCTACGAGGGTCGACATCGTGCTCTTGTCTATGACTTCATGCCGAATGGATCACTTGAAAAGTACCTGTATGGAAAAAACAACAATTGTCAGTCCCTAACATGGGATGAACTATTCCAAATCGCAGTTGGAATTGCAAGAGGGCTTGAGTACTTGCATCGAGGCTGTAACACAAGAATACTTCACTTTGACATAAAGCCTCACAACATTCTCCTAGACGAAAATTTTTGTCCAAAGATATCTGACTTTGGCCTAGCTAAGCTATGCCCCCAGAAGGAGAGCCTTGTGTCACTATCTGAGGCTCGAGGAACCGTGGGATACATTGCTCCTGAGGTATTCATCAGGAGTTTTGGTGGTGTTTCACTCAAGTCAGATGTTTATAGTTACGGAATGTTGGTTCTGGAAATGGTTGGGTGTAGAAGACAAGTTGTTACTGGGGATGGAAACAATAGTGAGCAGTATTTTCCTGAATGGATATATAAGCAACTCGAAGTAGGTGAAGAAATTGATGATCAAGATTGGTTGAGTTATGAAGAGAAAGAGATTCAGAAGAAGATGATTTTGGTAAGCTTATGGTGCGTGAAGACCAACCCATCAAGTCGGCCAGAGATGAGTAAAGTGGTGGACATGCTCGAAGGAAAAGTTGAATCACTACAAGCTCCTCGTATCGCCTCACTTGTTCCCTCCTCCACTTTGGGTGCCTCCTCGGCTTCAGAGTCACAGGTCACTTTTAGTGGCTCCTCAACTTCACAAACACCGACCTCGTTTCGCAGTTTCAGTCTAACATCTACATTATAGTAAAATAATAGGCTGCAGTAGTCCTAGCAGGCTAGCAGTGTTCCAAAGAAAGAAAAACGCATGAAGAATATAATGTCATTTTCATATCCCTAAATCATCTTTTGATTGTCCCTTTAGTTAAAGCCATAATGCAAACAGAACAAAGGTTCTGAAGTATGAATTTCCGGTACTGATTACATGTGGTATAAAAATTAAATGACTAACTCGAGATTTAGAGTTTCCGAAAATGTCAGAACGAATGAATTAAAGTCCCTCCAGTCATTAAAAGCTTATTAAGAACTTATTATTGCATTTGTCATAATTTAAATTGTTTAATATATATTTAGTCCGATACTATAAGTGATAAAGTATGCTAAATGGAAAAGGTTACACTGAGACGATCTGAAAAATGAGGAAATACTAAGAGCTTTGGCACCACAAAGATGTGAAATGCTGACAAAAAAAAAGAGATATGATTTGTCAACATGTAACTCTAAGATGGTCTTCAATACAAGCATGAAACCAATGCATGTACAACAAAGTGACATACAACTAAATGAAAAATAAAAGATACAAATTAGCATAGAAAAGTAAGATAAACAGGAGTCTTGAAAGGCTAATTCAAGCTAAAGTAATTACAGTGCAATCTAAGAAGAGCTGAAAAGTCAGAATATTCATCAACAGTACTGTAACAACTATAGTGGCAAAAGTATCAGTCAGCAACCATGAAACGCTGAAACATATCAAATACGCAAAATATATGCCAGTTGACAATATTGTTCAAAAGTTTAGTTTTGATTTGAGATAACAGAGGATTATTTAATCCAAACTACTGTCGGCGATTATCAAATGTCTCCTTTTTCTAAATTATTTAAAGCTAAAGAAGTGTTTCCTCTAACTAAATTTCTAATCTTGTCTAAGTTAGTAGCCTGCTGTAGATTTTCCACAAAATGCATAGTTTTGACCATAATTTAGATGTATTAGACTTAAGACATCATCTTAATAAATTAATGCGATCAATTATAGCCCCCAGACAAATGATATATTGCACCAATAATGTTAGTTGTTTTCAGCCTGTGCAAGATTACTTGGTCAATTTTGGTGGTTTGAAAGCAATTTGAAAGGAGTCTTTTCGATGTAGTAACAACAAAGTCGTTTTCTATCATAAGATCGATATAGTTCTTTCTATTTTGGATTAAAGAAAACATAAACCAAATGAGTGAATTTCCACCGTCATCCTAGCAGGTCATCTTTTATTGATTCATGAGTTGTGACTATCAACTTTGAGTTAGCTAACGATTGGAAATTTAATCTACATAAGTTATCATAAGCTTTATCAACAAAATATAACACCTTCTCAATCTAGCCTTAGATAGTCCCACATTGATGTAGTTCCTATGTCAATTTGTGGACAAAACTTGACTTGGTCAGAAATCTTTGGCCAAAGATTCTGCTTTTGATTTTTCAAACATTTTACCTAGCTTATATTTGAAAGCATTAGTGGTTTCTGGATTTCAGTATTATACGTACGTGAATCTTTCTATACATTTATTTATGATGAGAAACCTTCATTTTAGGAGTAGTATCTTGCATTATAAAAGCCCATTCCCATTGCTAAAAAAGAGACTGCAACAGCATAATCAGATAGAGCATTCTAGACATGCAGAAATACCCAAAGTGCTACTGTTGGTTGTATTGACCGATAAATGAATAACATGCATACAGATTTCTAAGCAACTAATTATGTAGGGAAAATAAAGTGAATAGAGATTATTGCATCACCTAGAATTGTAGACGATCTTGGGCTTGCTTAGAGTGAATCTGTGCAATCTGAAGAATCCATACGCTTCATCTACCATAGACGTATATGACTACATGTAGAAAGAGAAGTTAAATTTGTAAGAATGAAAACTTGAAAGCATATACTTCTTCCTTTATGATACTGTGATAATGACAACAATCTAGGAGAGGACTCAAGAGCTTAAAACCCTTATCTTCCCCTCGGTTCTTGGACACGGCACAATTGACTGCAACATGCTCATAATTAATGAAATTAGTGCACAGAAGAAAGTGAAGCTATGAAATCGGGAAAAGGGGTCTTAATTTTATCAGAACAAACGCAGAACTTATTGGAACTCGATTCTAGCCCACACTCCCCTACTAATTTAAGAGCAAGACTGGTCATTTGACGCAAACCAACATATATAGATTTACAAAGATAGATTCCCACGGTTATATTGTTGATTAAAATTACTGACCTCTGTTACGTTTCACTTTAAACATGAATTATTAAAGAGAACAAAAGGAAATGCTTGTAAAGCTATTGTTAGTTATATTTATGTATAAGAAAGGTTCATTTATAAGGAATGCAAAACTATAGTTCTTGTCTTTTGATGAAAAAGGCTATAGAAGGATGACGCCATACAACATTACAACCCTCGCCAAACCTCTTCTTTCTCTGCCAACCGGGAAATCGCCACCAAAGAAGCTAGAAAGGATCAATCACATTGGATGCAGTCATGCAACCAACGCTTGAGATTAAGAACCAACAACCCAATAATATTGTATACCCAAAAGGGCCAAAAATAAGAACTAAATTCATTTGGATGCAACTAATGCAAAACTATCTAAGCCAAAAGAGGTAAACTTGATGATACAACTAGGCACCTTCAACGGAATGATGTCCGAAAAATTAGTCCTATGATCATAGTCCGAAAAGGCATCACCTCCAACGGAATGATGCAGCCTGTAGGGAACCATCAAATCAATTTGGCTTTTAATCCATTAAAGTTAAAGACATTATGACAAGTTTGGTGGCTATAAAGCCTATGAATCACAATCAAGACTGGGGTCATATGGTTCTCGGCTGGTCGCACAAATGTTTGACATGTCCACACTAAACATCACATTAATGGCTTGAAGCCTCAATTCATCATATAATCCTTAGCTAGCAGTTTAAGATTATGCAAATTACGAGCGTTTCGTAGCAATGACTAGTGATGTTGAAGACAAGTAATTCAACACATAACAGCTCTAAACCCGACATTGTTTAGGCCGAATGATTTCAAACAGGGGAAAGACACTGCAATTAGAGGTTCATTTAACAGTACGTATCAAAGACTCCAAATACGCTCAACTACCTCAAGCATTGAATCAGTCCACAACTTCAATCATTCCATTCTCATATACATTGTTACAATACTAAATTTCATAAATGCTTAAGACTTTTAACATAATTCAAACAGTGAATTATAGACAAAAAGTGATCAAGATTGTCCAATTAGCTATCATTATAACTAACAGAAACCTATGTAAAATGTAACCATATTATATATAGTATGAAACATTTTTATGCATAAACAATAACCAACTATAAAAGCATTTTACAAAAATGGTATACCTTTAAACAATGTACATCAACGTATTATCATTCATCAATATTAACTCCTAAATTTGCGTTTTTTTATCGTTAAATTAAAAGATTTTGAAGAATTAGGGTTAGGGTTTGGAATTGGGATGAAGGAAAAGAGTTTGATCATTAGGTGTGACTGTGTGAGGTGTTTGGCAGTTTGGGGTGGCTTTTCCTACTGAGTTGTTTAGGTGCTTGGTTAACAATCTTGTTTTACTAGTAGTTCATTGTAAAAACAAATATTAGGGTCAAAAACTTCTTTTTGGGGAAACTCATAAATTAGCTCTTAGTGAGCGTTCTTCTCAACTTATTTTTTTTCTAATCTGAACTTATTTTTGCTGATCTGAACTTATTTTTATTTATCTGAACTTATTTTTATTTATCTGAACTTTTTGCTGAAATCATTAACAATTTATTAAGGATTGAAATTGATTTTTGCTGAACTGAACTTATTTTTACTAAACTGAACTTATTTTTACTGAAAATAAGTAAAAATAAAACGAGGAAAACAGGGCCTAAATGTTCATTGTCTATCCTTTGAAAGACTAATATTTGGCACTAACAAATTTTTAACCAAGACAATCAACTAGTAAAATCAACTAAAATAATCCGTTAACCACTAACAACTAACTTCCAGACAAGGCCATAGTTCATTGTTTGTTAATGATTTTCTTTTTCTAGTTTTCCTACATCGTATCATAGAGTATTGTCTATGTTATACCGCTTTTTAATTTGAAATCTGCATGATACCTCTTGGATTCAATTTATGGATTACATTAAATTTCGTGTAACAAATCTGCCAAACCAACATTTTAAATGATGAAATGATTAATACTCTACTATCACCTTTATAAACCACCTTTATGCACTGAAACCACTAGCATCACATCCTTAAATCATCATCTCTAACACATTCACAATTACCCAGAAAATTATGTTTTCTCTTAGAGCTAGTGGCTAGACGTTAAAGAGTGGTCGGGGTTATTAGTTGTGGTGGATGATTTTAGGGTTGTTGGATGACACATAGTTCTCGGGTCTTTTAGGTTTGGTTTTTCACTAATGGGCAAAAAGGAGGAAGAGATTAGGGGTGTTGGTCGTGATGGGGGAGGAGGAAGAGACAGAAGGTCATATGTTTGTTCGTTATTAAGGAGGTAAGGGGTATCATGTGCTTAATAACTAAACCTAAGGTGTGCAATGTGAGAACCCAAATTTAGTTAAAACAAGTAAAAGCCAATATGACAATGAAGAAGGATGAAGATGCAAATGAAAATGTTGGGACACAACAATAGCAATAGCAACATATATGGATGCTTATGAGACGAAACAACTTGATAGCTATTCACAATTAACTTGGTTAATACTTGATATAAGCTCGACTCGAAGTTGGTCTTGATTTGAGATATTAACGAATTGAGTTAAACAACTCAATACTCTGCTTAAAAAGCTCTACTATATAAATTGATACATATAATGTTAAAATGTGCATTTTATTCAAACTTTTTTTTTAGTTTATAAAACATTTCCAAACTCAACAAAAGCTTGATGAAATATTTATTTAAAAAAAACTTGATAAAATAGCAAAATACATTAAAAAAAAAAAAACGAGATCATTTCAAATTTATTTAATAGAAAGGGAGAAACTCGAAACATTAAAACTTGACTAATTTGTGGTTGAATGAACTCGTGATCGACAGAAGCTCAATTCGAGTTGTTAACGACGTAACAAGTCTAGGCGGTGTAGCCGAGTAACCCTATACACTCGATTACTCGAACCCAACTTACTTCCCCTAACTTCATAAGCACCGATGGCAACATACTCCCCCTAGTCCACACTAGCCGGTAGCCACCATCCTAACGACAATTTTCATCAACAATTGTTTGCTTAGAGGCCATGAAGGGTGACTAACTGACTATATTTATTTTTTTTGGTGCTAGGGAGCTACAAGAACGGGGTGAGAATCGATTCTAGAATCTCCTGGAATCGGGATAGAAGCTTTTACCACTTGAGCTACCCCTCACTCTCACTAACCGACTATATTTAGAGAGGCGGAGAATACACATCCCAATTTCAGCAATACGGAAAAAAGCTTTTCCCGCCAAATTTCGTCTCCACAATTTTTGGTTACCCCTCACTTCGAATTATGAAAACCCTTCTCAAAATCGATTTTCAACGATGCACATCATTCGTTTGATGATTTGCGTCAATTGAAAAAAGGCAAATGTCATATTTATTTTTTTAACCCTAATTGTGAGCTTTTAATTCTTCTGATTTCTACTTAGGTTTTTCAATTGAAACAGTTAATTTTGAATTTCATATTTTTTTTCTTTGATTAAATTACGGAATTTCACTTCACATTCATGAATTCTTAATTGATTGTCAAGTTACTTTATGTATAATTATGATTTTACTGTCATTGATTTTTTTTTTTTTGACAAATTTTTTTTCCAGGTTGAAGAATTATGGCTATCTTTTGGTTTTCTCCATTATACATTTGCTTCTTCAATAATTCTCCCTGGTGTTGTGTTTCAGAATTTGTTATGAATTTATGATTGCGCAATTGGTAAGTACCGCTCTTTGGCCCTCCTTTATAGTGTATTAATGTCTTTAATGGAATCCTTGTTGTTTGTTGCCGCGAGATTAAATGGTTGATAGTTGCTGTATATGTGGACATGATTGGACTCCCTTGATATATATGCCTTTTGATGTGTAAATAATAGTAGAACCCTCACCATTTTGAGAAATTTTTGAACTCGAAAGCTTGTTTCGAGTTGTCATGGCATGTTGGAAGGTCTTATGTATACTGGTTAATGGTTATAGATTGGAGTGCCTTTAAATTTTGTGAGAATTATAGGATAGGATACACATTAGTAGTGATGGTTTTAGCTGAAGTAAAGGTAAAGGTGATGCAGTGCAGAATTGAGGATATGGCTTTGTAAATCTCTGTGTTTAGCATAACAATTGAGGATAATTAAAGCTCCTTTGCAATCTGAGATGAGAGTTTTGCGAGTTTTTATTTCCACCTTCAAACCTTGTTGGATACTTAGAAATGCTACAAAAAAAGGGTAAGAGTTTAGACTTTAGACTTTAGACCGACTCCTAAAATGATTGTTTTAACTTTTAATCCTAGGGTTGATGAACAAGGCATCAACATAAACATAGATGCAGTTAAGGGAGGTCCCTATATAAATGTGGTGTTTAACAGATGAATTGTAGTCATATAGGATTATGGGGCAATGGTAAGAAAGCGTTGCAAGAATAGCTTTTATATCAAACTATAGGAGCAGTATAGTTGAATGACCAACATTACCACATTGTTATGGTTGAATCTTCCATCGAGGTGACAATTGCTTGGTTGTTGCAAGCTAAAGTATTTATTACACAAATGAGGATGCTTGTTTACACTTGAGAATTTTGATTCAAAGTAAGGCAAGGTGGACAACTTTACAAGAATTCTTGTTTTGGTATTCTTGGCACTAGAAATGACTTGATTGTTACAACGTCGTAGTAGAAGTAGATGGATTTTGTGAACATGGCTTAGTAGGAGAAGATAAAATTGGCATGGGAGGAATCTCTAATGGATCTAGGTCTTCTTCAAGCATTTCCACTGCCCTGCTAATTGATGGCCGATTTGAAGGATGTGTTTGGATACACCACAAGCTAACTATGACCAATTTCCTTTGTAGCATCTTCTCTTCATCATTTGATATTCCCTGATGCTCTTGACCCTCTTCAATCTCAAATTTCTTGTATATCCAGTGAGGAAAATACATGTCACTACCTGTCTTCTCACTTAGACTAACATTGTTTTTGCTACAACCAACTAGATCTAGAATTAGCATACCGTAGCTGTAGACATCTGATTTGTGGGAAGCACCCCCAAAGCCTCTGCAAAAAACTTCAGGAGCAATATATATCCTGGCGTTCCTCTTGTGGCTGACATGGTTATTGAACTCTTGGTTTCCAGACATCGCTTAGCTAAGCCAAAATCAGAGACTTTTGGGCAGTATTTTGCATCGAACAGGATGTTGTGAGGCTTAATGTCAAAATGCAAGATTCAGGTTTTACAGCCTTTGTGTAGGTAATCAAAACCTCGACCAATACCTATTGCAATTTAGAGTAGTGTTTCCCATGATAACGGATTTTGGTATTTCCCAGAATGTACTTGTCAAGTGATCCATTAGACATGAAGTCAAAAACTAAAGCTCCTTGCGTCCTTGGAAGCAGTAACCTAAAAGAGTGACAACATTGACATGATTAGTTTCACTAATGCTGGCAATTTCATTAGCGAATTCAGTTCCATTGTGACTAGGATTTTTTATTAATTTTACTGCAACAGGGGAGCCATTTTGTAGTTTGCCTTTGTAAACACCACCATAGCCGCCTTCACCGAGCTTTTCTTTAAAGTAATTAGTCATTTGCTTTATTTCTCCATAGGTACATCTCTTTGGAGCATTTTCTCCAAAGCGCTTAAGTACAGCCTCCACATCTTTGCCGTTGAGCTTTTGTGATCCCATTTGTATGAAATAAAGTATTGCAACTGCAACCATAGCTGAACCTACCACTAAAGAGGCTGCATCCCCCCCAAAAAATAAAGACTGATAAAGGCTGTTGATATAGGTAATGAAGAGTAAGGAATTAGGTTAATTTCACATTTACCGATTACTATCAGCATAATTTTCAGCTTATGTTTCCACTTAGATGATTCTGCAAGAGAAATTACTTGTAAGTTTTTATTTGAAATTCAGCAAACAATATAATATTCATGGAAATTTAAATAAAAGATAGTGTTCAAATGAAATCTATAATTCAGATTTCCATGATATTAATGATCCATGCAAATTATAATGTCAATGTCCATGTAAGTGCACCCACATCCCAAACCATGTGTCTTGCTTCATAATTTTTGTTATCCTTCAATATCACCCTTTGAAGTGTAAATGGGATATAAGAAAATTTATGAAAACATAGAAATGCTTTAGAGATGAAACGTATTTCCCCTCAAAAATGGGCTGTAAAGAGATAGATCGAGAGAGAAGTTTCCTTTAAATATTAGCCATCTAATGAGGTTTTACCCTCCACATCTTCGGCCTAGCACATCCTCATTTCTCTTATTTTTCCTAACCTTGCTGCAGCCATCGGAGGTCTACTTCCATAAGTAGTAAATTTCACGAGTTTCTTTTAGTCCCTAACACATTGCTATATATATATATTCTCTACAATACTCGAAGTACAAATTTCATCTTTTAAATTTTAATGAGGCTACAAAACCTGCTTTTATTGGCTGTATTTTTTTAACTAATTTTCTTACTGTTAGAGTTTCGGGTTTAGAACTCAATCTAAGAAATCAAACAACAACAAAGAACAACAACAAACAACACAAGCAATTTTGGGTAACTTTGTTACCCTTCTCAAACGCAATCAACTATTGTATTTAAGGTTCCAAATCCACAATTACAAATACTCTTAATGAGTTCTCAAACTCTCTAGTATTCTTACTCGCAAACTACAAGCTACAACAACCACTCATTCTCTTGTGTTTTCTCTCAAAACCCTAGAGTAAGTGTGTTTCACTGTTTTGTAATCTCACCACACACTTCTACAAGTACATACTACTACTTATAGAACACACCTCATATTGCAAAGCTTCTACTACAAGCTTTGATAACTCACTTAAACAAAATAGATAAATAAATGACTCACGTGCAAAGAGCCTGCTCAGAAGCAACACGGCTGTGTTGATTTCAACATCGCTGTGTTGCCAGTGACTCTTTGCATTCTGCTTCACAGGTGTGTTGATTTCATAGTAGTGGTCTTGCTCCCCTGCTAAAGTAACCTCATTACTAGTACTTCGTAGTAGTGATCTTGCTCCAACACTTACAAAGAGAATAAACAGCTTATAAGACATGAAAGGGAAAGATGCAATTGCAACTAAATTTATCCCACTACTAGTCTACTACACTACCAAGTTAAAGTACAGCTTGTTTGAGGACACAATTTACCTACTCAAACTATTTTTATTTTCATAATGAGTAATGATATCGCCTATGTGGTAATCAAGATATAGTTAAGCTTTTGGGTATGGAAACATTAAACATATGAATTATTCTGGCATTTGTATATGTTAGACTATGTTAATTTCATTTGGTCTAATTTGGAATTTTCTGACCTGCTGATCAGAATTTTGATCAAACATTGGATCCATATTGATGTATAGTTTCCAAATATGTAATTTTTGCAGATTAGTTTGACAAGAAAATGTATATTTAGCAACAGATAAAACCAAATACGAAGGTCAATTTTTTTTCAAGAAGCATTTGAGTACTTAAATAAGGTGCACTAGCCACAGTTCAAATTTCAGATAGGTAACTTTGAACCCTCAAACATACCTGACCATGTATAACAGTTTGATGCACAAGTTTTCTCAGGAAAAAGCAACTGAAATTATGTCTGAGATCAATCCTAAACTGATCACCTAATTCTAAATGTGTTTCGCATTGTTCGTCATTTGTTTTCCACTGTAGTTCACAAATTTTACAACCCTCACGCAACACTTCAAGGACAGAGAATGTGTTATTCCTTTGTTTTGAGAATTGGTATGTTGACCACACTTGTACACCCTATATCGGGAGCAAGCCACCCAAATCTTAAAAATACGGGAATTGGGGATTCATTTGTTGTGAAATCATCGATTTCAGAAAAGCCCAGGCTTACCTTGGATGGAGTAGGGCAGTAATAGTAGAAGTTCATGTAGCTAGGGGTAATGTGAAACTTAAAGTGGTGGTTATTGATGCTTATGTTTACAAATGATGAGGAGCATACATTATCCCAAAAATCAGCCCGTAACTGTAAGCTTTAGGCTTCGTTTGTTTTGGAGGAAAACACTTTCCCGTAAAATGATTTCCATCATTTCCCCATTTTCCTTTATTTGTTTTGCTGAGTGATGAAATCATTTTTCTCAAAGGTGGAAAACTTCTCTCTAAAAAAGAAAACTCATTTTCCTTTAGTAAACAAAATATTCCACATTTTCCTTTTACTTTTCTCATGTCGTTTTACTATTTACCTATGATTAATCTCTTTTTTGCCCCTTCTCACTATTAAAATTCCTTTCCCCCATCTTTCAATCTCCTGAGCCCTTACTAATTTCAATCTCTACTTCAAATCTGCCAACAAACCCTTGGTCACAATTGTCAGTTGGTTGTGGCTCTGTCATTGGCTTAGGTTGACCCATGACATGGATCGCACTCAGATCAGAGCATGTAGCCATCAAATCTCGCCGTAAGTCTCTCCATAATGCTAGTTTGATGGCGTCATTAATTAGGAACTAATCAATCAACCTTCTCAAACTACTACTATTATAAATCATGATCATCAAGCCTATGAATATCAGAATATGATAAGCAGCGCATGGTTAAACTTGCAAGGATGGAAACAGTTGAATTATTCAGGCAGATCAATATTTTAAATTAAAATGTAAGGATGTACCGTGCTAGCAAGTGAATGTACTCTGACTTGTATTATACCCACATATCTCATTTGATTCTCGACATTTATTACAAAAAGTGTTGTTTGCATACTATTCTAACTCAAAACCTTCTTGAATGGCCCTCTGTAAGCCGGTTGGATTCTTTTACCATATAAATGATCTAGAGAAGATTTGTTAACTGGGACCAGGATATTGGCTGTGCATATACTTGGGTCAAAATAGCCTCTAAAGTGTATGATGAAACCACCAAGATAAGCTCTATTAGGACAATAAGAAAGGTTATATATTAGATATTCGAATACACCTGTACTATTACAACCTAGTAAAGGGTAAGATTTTCAACAGTAGGTGATAAGTTAAAAGGGAGGTGTTTTAGGTGGTATTGAACAAGTATTTTTTTGGGCAAACATAATTACTCTGCATGTCTTTTAGAGCAACTGAGATTGTATGTGCAGCAGGATCCATTTCTAGAAGATAATATTTCATCAGTGACATCTGCATCAATTAAGTCTCTGGATAGTAGTCTCCATTTTTACAATCAACCTTAAAGCCAGGATAGCCACAATAATCTGGACGTTTATCTTCATCATGAAATGGATAGCTTAGGCTGACATATTTATAGGATTGGATCAAGGGGAAGATAATGATTATGAAGAAGAGACAAGTATGAATAGAGAGTTCCATCTTTCAGAGTTTTGTGAGTGTTAATGCAAGGGGAAGAGCAGAAGAAGACAATCAAGGGTGATGAGACTGCGAAAATGAGACTGCATTTTGTAATAAGCTGTGAAACAAATCACGTCACGAGTTTTTTTTCTTTTTTGGGTGCTAGGGAGCCACATGGGCGGAGTAAGAATTGATCTTAGGATCTCCAAGAAGCGGGAGAGAAGCTTTAACCACTTGAGCTATTCATCATTCTCACGTCACGAGTGTTGCTTCTATGAAATGTACAAACAGGAAAATCGACTCATTCACTTCCGCATTTGCCATAAATACATAATTATTGCCCTGAAGAAAGGGTTAGAATATTGCGGTTTTTTGTCTGAAAATTTTACATAAGATATGTTTCCAGGGTTGTAGTGATAATGATGGTTTTGGTTCTTTATTTTTTTCATGTCTTTTAGCTAATGAAAAAACTAAAACGTTCTTATCAGTGGACACTTTAGTCCGCCGCTAACTAGTGATTTATCATTTCCCGTCCAGAACTAGTTCCTGAATACCCTAGTACTAATTGTAAATTTTGATAATTAAGGAGTCTATACCACTGGGCCCAACTTAGCATTAGATAGAATTGACCAAAACAAACTTGAACATTGCTTTTTCATAGCCCAAAACAATCAATCAGTTTTGCATGCAATTGATTAATAAAACTTATAGGAAAAGCATACCTGCCGTTGAGCTGCTACAAAATGCATCTTCATTATTCACCCTTCCGTCCGAGCAAAGACACGTAGTCCTTTCCTCACGAAGATTATACCCACTTCTACCCCTTGATGCTTCACATTTAGCACACAATTCTGCATTCTCAAATTTGTACGTTGCTTCAAACCCACGTGCAATAATTTGACTTATACTCCACTTTCCTATCTGCTTACCTGAAGATTCAAGCACTGGAACCACAACACTAGTGTAACAACCACTAGGACCAATTGCTCCCTCCACCAGGTGGTAACCATCAGTGTCATTCGAACTACTAATCGTGCAAATAAATTGACTAGGATTAGGTGTTAAAGGTGGTGGACACCCATACAAAACTGTAAGATTCTGTGATCCTGGTGCATAATCAAATAACTTTAAATCTAATGTGGTATTAACAAAATTCTGCACGCAAATTCCTCGCAGAAAATCATCCCTTGCTAGCTTTATAATCCGAGTATTTTGATTGATATCTAGAACATGATATTTCATGCCCTCAATTTGTATTAAGGTGATGACATCGTTCTCACAACTAAGCTCTAAGTTTGGGTGCCCACATTGCTTCGGCTGAATGTTGCCACCCCAGAAGGGGAACCCAACATGGGTGACATTGCCACAACTGAAGTAATTTCCATAGGTGTCATACAATTCTAAGTCACTGCTTAAAAAGATTTATGTTTGATCGCAAGAAAAAATTTCAAAGGAAATAAGGATTTATTCAAAGGGGCGTGCTGTTGAATATGAGAATTTCCTAAATGCTAATCAGTCAAGGTGATTGATTTACGTAATTATATCAAGAGATGATTTTGGAATTTCATATGCTGTGGGACCATGGCTAATGGTTCATAGTTCAATGGGTATGTCTATATGTAACTAATAGTATATTGCTGTATTTTTATTAATACTATTCCGTATTATTTTACTAGAGGTGATTTTTAAAAAATAAAAAAAAATTTTAGGATTTATTGCTAATACTATGTATTTTTTTTATAGTACTTAGTTCCTACCACTCAAGCAAAATTTAGTGCCTTTTGTTTTATTTTTCAAATGAAAAGGTTTTCAACTAAAGCATATAAAATCTGTGAAAATTTGAAGGTTAGTTATGCTAAAAGTATTTTGTTAATTATTAGATTAAAAATAATGTGATGACTGATGAACAATGTTTCGATTGCAGAAACTACAATACTTCATCATCTTTTAATCTGTTTTTTTTTTTTTTAATGAAGTATTAAGCTTATGCTTAGTTAAGTTATTTCATATTTACTTTAATAACATGCAAATAATTCGTATGCTATGTGGCTGCTAACTATGACTTTGACTTACTCAGGTTGCTATATATCAAGGTATCGTGTTGAAGAATGTAATTTCTTATGTTTTCATTCTTTGAAGTAAGTTAGTAACCTACTCCTCACATATACATGAGAACATGAAAAGTACTGTATACTTCAATCATTTGTGTGAATGATTTATTATCATATATGGTATACCAGAGTATTGCAACTTTTTTTGTTACTGATTTCTTACATCTTATGTTGTGCTTGATTTATTATCTACTATCTACTCTTGCATATCTTTTGATAAATGATTTACTAATATTTCACCAACATAAAAAAATTAAGCATATCACATTTTTGATTAGGTCATTTATTTAAGTAAATAATAGTACAAAAAGTAGTTTAATATGAAGTTCCATGCTAATGTAAAATATTGTGTTTGATTGAGTTCTCTTTCTCTCGTTTTCCTAATCTTTGAAAAATGAAAATTGATTCAGTTTTCTTTAACCTTACAAGAAATGCAATAAAAAAATAAATAAAGAAATATCTAAAAGCCATGAAGGATAGAGTCACTGTCTTGAGAACTAATGTCTCCTTTTGCTTCAACCTTTTATATTTACATAATAGAAGTATGTCTTTTTTAATCAACACTTGGATATTATTCTGCTTGCTTTTTAAGATTATGAATCATAAATTATACATAATTCTATTATGCTGTTTGGTAGCTGGAACTAACAAAGTTTTCTCTTCACACAACGTAATTTTTAGAGGAATTATTTTATTTTTGCCCATATACACTGCAGGCTAAGCCACTTATGCAAGGAAAAATAAAACAAAAAAAACAATG
>PYUH01000062.1:2961654-2974657 GCA_016808085.1 Suaeda aralocaspica | reverse complement strand
GGGGGGGGGGGGGGGGGGGGGTAAGTCGATTTCATAGGCCAGTCGATGCCATTGGGCTGAGCCACAGCTCACCTAATACGGAACAGTCTATTCATTGACCAGTTTGTTTAATTATTTTGATGTAGAAGAATGTTTTGAAAGTTCCGCAAATTGATCCTGACTTGAAAAACTAATGTTTGATTGAATTAGTGTTTTTGAGGTAGCTTTTTCATGTAAATATAGCACTTAAGTTTAGACAATTTAGCTTCCCTTAGGTAGTTTGTTTTACTTTAACTAACAGCATCGAATAGTCGATATTACTGTAGCTCTCAGTACTCTCTAAGCATCTTTGGCTGAGACAGTTTGTAAATACTTAAACCTTCAAGTATTAGGGTCACATACATTTGCTAGCCAAAACTCATTACAGTAGTCCATGAACCTAGTCAATAAAAGCTCAACCCTTCCTATAGGCACATTGACCAGATCTTGGGTGTTTGGTAAGGAGCAAGGACAAAGGAGGCTACCCCAGAACAAAAGTCATGATAAAGTTATATTATAATATTTAAGTTGTTTTATTTAATTTAAGAACAAAGCCTAATCTATCATTCCTTAAAAAAATATTTCAATGTTAGCTAACAGGAAAGTTCTATTTTTTCATAATTTGACCTTAGAAGTCTCTTTACAACAACCACTCTTTGAAAAAAGAAAAAGAAAGGACAAGCTTAACAATATGGCCAATAATGATAAAAAATTCTTCACTTCTCCTGTCTAACATGAACCTCTCTTCTGTATCTTCTTTCATCCTCATTCTCTTCATCATCTCTCACCAACATTCTGCTTTTGCTGACGACGAAAAATATGAAACCTGCAAAAAGCCTTTTCAGTGTGGATATGTGTCAAACATAAGCTACCCTTTTTATGACGGTGTCACTCGTCCTGACTACTGTGGTTATCCCGGGTATCAGCTCAATTGCAGCAGCATACCTCCAGAGATCAGTGTCACGCCGTCAGAGAAGTATTATGTTGTAGCTGTGAGACATGAACTGCCGATTGTAATCATTGCAAGGAAAGATTACTGGAATGGTTACTGCCCAAAACATTTGCACAATACTAGCATAAACGCCACCCTCTTTAGCTACATAAGCCTAAATGAGAATATCACCCTTTACTATGAGTGTACTAATGCTTCAACACCCGTGACTAATTCATTCATTTGTCCTAACTTTACTGATGATGGTCGTAGTCCATATGGTTACTTTGTAACCAAAGATTTGGCGTCCACTTATCGCAATGATATCCCAAGGGATACTTGCAAAAGAAGCGTTGCTGTGCCTATTATCAATTATGAATCTTCTGCTAGGAGGATAAGGGATACACTTAGCTTAATGGCTGCATTACGCTACGGCTTCGCTTTAGAGTGGAATGCTGAGAACAATTTGTGTGAGCAGTGTCGTAGTTCTGGTGGGGAGTGTGGGTATAATACAACTACGATAAGATTTACATGCTATTGCCCTGATCAACCTTATGCTACTAAGTGCCCTGGTATGAGCCTCTTTACGTTCTGTTGCTGTTTTTTTTCAACTGACCTATTCAATAAGGTCCCTCTGCCTGCTCTGGTGAGATTGTCTCGGAGTCAAATTAAACCGCCTATTAGATATATACAGCAATTAGCAAAAGGTGGTCTGCCGATTTAGATTTGGTGAGACGATTGTGGATCTCTTTTCTATGCCTTTGACATGTCAACCTTTTTTCTTTTACTATTCCGTTACTTTTCATAACTCATTTTCTTTCTTAACCACTCACAGATTTTTGAATTCACATTTTGGTCCATTCTTTGTAAACGAGTGAAGATTTCTAATACAAAGATCATACTATGAAACGGGGGAGTTGGAAAAAAGATCGATTTTTTTCTAGAGTTATAGCATTCCTAAATTCTGCTGACTTACTATGACAGTAACAATCTGAAAAACTTTGGTAACGTAGAATTGAGTTTTGCTCTACCTTTAAAAATAAATAAAAAAAAGCCGCGTCCTAATTACAAAATAAAGTCTTTATCGTACATCTTTGATACCTCAATGATACCAAGTTCTTTAGACAGCTACATACGAGTCGTTTTCTGCTCACATCATGTTTTCATCACCGGTAATATATATCAGAATTCTTTGCTTTCTGTGTTCTAAAAGTCTTCGTTATTCAGCAGGAGCATAAATAATAATGTGTTAAGTTTGTGTGATAGCGTCATTGAACTCAAGATCACTCTAGTAGTACTGCCTTTTATCTCGCAGCTTAAGATATTTAAATCTTATTTTTGTGGAATAATTAAACTCTTTCTAATCTGTAATATAATTTTTGTTTTAGAATCTTTCGTACAAATTAAGAAAGTTGGTATAATGCAGTAAAATCAGCACCGGTAAAAATTGTATTGACATAGGACTATAGGAGTACAATATATTGCACCAACTCTTTTTGTTGTTCTTTTTGAGTCTATACGCAATCTACTGGTTAGTTTATCTAAATGTTATTCTGACTTTTCTTTTGTATTTTTTTTACAGCAGGTAAAACTTTGAACAAGGGAGTTGTAATAGGTATAACTTTGTTGTCTTTAGATTACTAATTATGTACTTGATCATATTTTTAGATCAGTCTCAAGAATTTCTCTTGATTTTATCATATTCAGGGGCATCTGTAGCTGGCATATTAGTTTTTGCTGTGCTTTTTTGTGGTTCTATCTTCTTCGTACGAAGAAGAAAGCAGTCTCGGGCCCTCTCCCAGGCTCTATCCAAAGATCTTGAGCCCAGCGATCCATCCACTGCCCAGCCTTTCAGTAATGGTTATTCAAGCCAAGGCTACACTACTACTCCTTCAACCTACATGTCTCAGAGCATTCCCTCTTATTCTTCCTCAAAATCAGATTTCGAAAAGTCTGCTGACTACTTTGGTGTCAAGGTCTTCAGCTACAATGAGCTTGAAGAAGCCACCCAGAATTTTCACGAGTCTCAGGAGTTGGGAGATGGTGGATTTGGTACTGTCTATTATGGTATGATCAAAATTACCATTAACCTGATTAAGTAATTATCTCATTCTATTTTTCATATTCGAAGTATATTTTAGTGTTAAACACAATATGATGCATGATTGGACATTGGATAATGGTTGCCAATTGAAACAAACCTGTTCATTGGCATTAATAACATACCTAGGCTAACAACCCAGAAAAAAGTAAGAATTGTAAGTGAGCTTACCTAGTAATGTCACTGCTAAGTATTTTGAGCATGTAATAAGTGAATAAAGTGTGTTATCTTTTTCAAAGATTTCGTATAAGAAACTTTTCCTTGATTTTCAACTTTCAGGTAAGCTCGATGATGGATCTTTAGTCGCAGTCAAACGTTTGTATGAGAATAGCTGCAGGCATATGGGACAGTTCTTGAATGAAATCCACATTTTAGCTCGATTAAGACACAAGAACCTGGTTGCCCTATATGGATGTACCTCACGGAAAAGCAGAGAGCTCCTCCTAGTTTATGAGTATGTTCCTAATGGCACAGTCGCTGATCATCTTCACGGAAAGCTTGCACAGTCTAGTGTACTTCCTTGGTCCACACGACTCAGCATTGCTGTTGAAACAGCAGAAGCCCTTTCTTTCCTTCATGAAAACGATGTTATACACCGAGATGTCAAAACCACAAACATTCTATTGGAAAGCTCCTTCCGAGTGAAAGTTGCTGATTTCGGGTTATCAAGACTCTTCCCTAACGATGTCACCCATGTGTCTACAGCGCCACAAGGAACCCCAGGCTATGTTGATCCAGAGTATTACCAATGCTATCAGCTCACTGAGAAGAGTGATGTTTACAGCTTTGGTGTTGTTCTAGCAGAGCTGATATCCTCGAAAGTGGCTGTTGATATCACAAGGCATAGGCATGACATCAATTTGGCTAACATGGCTGTTGATAGAATCTACAGACAAGCATTAGATGAACTGATTGATCCAAAACTCGGGTCTGGAACCGATTTTCTAGCACAAAAGATGATGAAACTTGTAGCAGAAGTGGCTTTCCAGTGTTTGCAGAAAAATAAAGACGAGAGGCCTACAATGAAAGAAGTCCTTGAATCGTTGAAAGGGATACAGAAAGAAATGGAGAACGCGCAGAAACAAGTAGTTGTGGATATCCATGAAAGTGACGATGATGTAGGACTTTTGAAGAATGTTCCTCCCCCTCTTTCACCTGAGACAGAAGTGAGTATCAAAAGCATCAGATGATAATGAGTGACTGAAAGCAAGTTTTCCTTTCTTGTAGAATTGGGTTTTTGCTGCAAAAGTCATTGTGATCGTCTTTGAATATGCTTTACTTATCTTAGTTACCTAAGTTAGGTGCCTGTAAATAATATGTATGTAAAATGTATTAGTCACTGCTTAATTTTGAGTTACTCTTGATTCTGACAACTCCCATCATCAGTTTTGGACATTTGTTTTCGTTTAGTTCACCACTATGGTATATGTATTCGGGATATTATTAAGGGTTGTATAAAAAATGATGAGGTTGTAAACCTCATTTTATTAAAATAAAATAAAAAAACCTTCATATGTGTCTCTTAGGTTTGAATTTGTAGCAGCGAAATTTGCATGAATATCAGGCCAATTTCGCATTTTGTGGCAAAAATAAAATAAAGTAAAATTATTTGAAATGATTAGAACTAAAATTACGAGTTTGAATCCTAACCGACTTTACCAAGCTTACTTGCTGGTAGCCTAATAAGAGTGCTTTGGTGAGAATATTGGAGGTAAAACTTAAAATTATGGCTTTTCTCTAAGATACCATGCCAAACCTACACCCAATTTCCTAACTTGTTGGTAAAACCGTAACACCTTACTTTTATGCTTTAAATTCTTTTGATGGACGTTCTTCTTTTATTCTTTTTCGGCGCATTGAATATTCAACAAATCTTTTTTACCTTCTAATTTTGAATGGGTCTTGAGTTAAGTGGGAATATGATCCAAAAGTTGAAATAGTATGTATTTATTCCACATTCTTACGGAGTAATTAGTCTTGCAAATCTATAGCTAAATTATTGGTGCAAGCTAAGGGCCTGTTTACTTCAGCTGAAAACAACTGAACTGATTAGAACTGAACTGAAAGTTTTTCATGAAGGATTAATGAGTAGCAAAATAAAAGAAGAGCTAAACTGAAATGAAATGAACTGAACTGAATGGATTTTAAGCTGAAGTAAACAGACCCTAAGTTAAATCTCAAAGCAATTCGTTCTTGTTTAAAGTGGATAAAATATTCTTAAACAAACTACTCTTATATTTACATGGGTGTATGGAGTGATACTTATCAGGCTATAATTTATAATATAGGTAGGTGTGATTTTAGCAAGATTATCAGTAATGTAACTTATTAGTGTATACTATTGTTGTTGATAGAACATGTTCAAACTACGTAAATTAATTGTAATAATCCATTATAAGGATTTATAACAATATCTATCAAAAAAAATTGTGTAAATTTGTTTCCAAAAGGAAAGTAACAAATTGGAAGAGAATATTGAGTGTCAATCCAACACATGAAAAAATGCGAAATGGTAACAAATATAAGGAGGTCATATATATTCATCTGCAAGGATGTTATTGTATGTGTGTTGACCCTTTTCAAGGCGTTTATCGATTTTCTTTATGGAATAAAGTTTAAAATTTAATGAAATAATCTTTTAAATTAGCAATCCAAGGTATACTTAGACGTTTCATCCTCATTTTTCAACTGATTAACCCATGCTATGACATATCATTAGAAAAGCAATGTTAAGCATGGTTAGAATTAGATCCGTTAAGTTTGTCTACAACGTGAATGATGATGGAAGCTAGTCAGATATTGTTTGGTGCTCCATAATTAGAATGTTATAAAACAATTGTACTTTAAATTTGTACTAGATCTTTGATCTATCCATTGCGTCTCTTTGTTACTTAAATGGCCGCTTCTTATAATTTAGGCCTCTTAAGGTTGATAAAACAATTGCCTAAATTGCATTTACAAAGTGATCAAAGTAGTTACCGCTTACCATAAGTCCATAACTCGAGTTAAAATAATTTTAAATTATAAAGCACAAATTTCTAGAATCAATAGTTTCGACGTTTTGAAAATTTCACTCGAAAACTTTTTTTTTAACTTAATTTAAAAACAGAAAATGTTTCTCATATGAGAAAATTTTATGTGGTATTAAATGAAGCGTCCGGAAACTTTGTGATGAGATACAAGTGTTTGCTAATATCTCAAAGTTGACTATAAACTGACTTATGATTCTCTCATGACCCAACTCATGTGCCTAAGTTACATTTTTTTTATTTCCGAATTCCCTCAAAACTTTCGAAAAAGGGTATTCCGTACTCTCTAGATATTGTGATATTGGTTATCTAGCTGTTTTCAATTTTCCGAGGATCATGTAAAATTTTAGGCTAACATTTTTTTCAAGACCTTAGAACCCCCAAAAGGCATGACCTATAGATTTTGTTTTTAGCTTATCGAGGGCCTTTTGTGGCTTTGTCTTGTTTTTTTCTCGAATTTCATTTTGCTTCTAGTACCCTTTAAGGTGCTCCACACTCGTTAGCCTATAAAAATTATTATGATTTCTTTTTTAGAGTATTGCCAAAAAGGGCACACTAGTCTCATGTGTTCTTAACCATCTTGTGACATTTCGCACCCCAACAAAGTGGCTGAGAGCATTCTTTTGACCTTGGGAGTACCATGTAAAATTCTCGATAATTTTTTGTTGAGACCTCGAAACTATAAATTATACCTTTCGTTTTTGGCTTCCGGATGGTTGTCCGAGATTCAGTCTTGTTTTCGGCATATATATCTCTCACATGTTGTTTTGTGACCCTAGGTTGTCCCAAGGTCAGTTTCATCCCCCCAAAAACTTGTTATCTACCCTCTTTACACAATTTCCAAAAAAAAAGTACACTAGCCTTCTCGTCTTATGACCTTTCGAACCTTAAAAAATTGCTTAGGAGTTAGGACCCTCTTTTTACGGTAGGGGCACAGTGTAAAAATTTTGGCTAATTTTTTTCTTCCAAAACCCCAAAACAAAGAAATTGTAAATTATAGCCTTCATTTTGGCTTCTCACCTATTTTGGGCCTTTTCATTTATCACCCTTACCATATGTAGCAAGTGACCCCAAGATGTCCCACGTTTTGTAACCTTAAAAAAAAACTAATATCTTCCCTCTAAGGAAAATTTTCAAAGTAAGAACACAAATTCATAAATAATGCAAAGATCTCATTCTACATAATAAAGAATGGAGCCCTAACTCAAAAACATATAAATTAAACACCTTTACATATGCTAAGGATTTGGCGACATATGTTGTTTATCAAGATCTGGTATTTCTTTTTTTAATGTTTTTTCTATTCTTGGATTCTACTTCTTAACAAAATTTGTGTTATTTGCTTTTCCTAAATATCTCCAACAATAATATCAATACAGGTTGCGTTATTTTTATTGTCGAAGTGTAGTTAATATTTTATTCAACGTTTATTTTCTAATTTGTAATAACATATAAATTATATGTTTATGTGTAAAACATCTGTGTGTGTTTCTTTTTACATTTTTTTGAAATTATTTATTTTCTTATACATTTCTCTGTTTTCTTATTTTCAGGAATTCGCATTTCCTTGTGTTGGAATCCGTAGCCATTTCCCGTGCTACATAGGACAAACACTACTTTCATATATTAATAATACCAGAGTAATTCATTTAGATGGAGTTTCATCAACTTCATATTGACCTAAATTTCTTTACATTTGTGGATACTAGCTAGGTTACACCAAATATGAGATTAAATTTTTGTACATCATATCCCTGAGCACTCTATATAACAAGAAACATAGAATTTTGATTTTATTTTACTCAAAACAAAAGGTAATGGTATTAAGGGTATGTCCGCAAGTTGTCACCGGTCAAACCCTAACAAACATTTCACACAATTTGAGTAGGCTTTGACACAATCAAAACTGCAAGTCAACAACCATATGATAAACTCCAACTTAGACCAAAGATTACGTGTAAGATACATAATTTTTTCAAAGATTACACAGCAAATTTAAAACTATTGTAAATATCATAAATTTTTTCGGTACCTTATTCATGTCCACCATTAATAGAGAATTCATAACCTATTGCTTGAAGACTTGAACTAGTTGGCAACCAATAAACATATTTCATTAATTAATCCAACTCAAAGAGTCACACTCGTACTAGCTAAGCCAAACACCAACCAACCATCTAAATCCTCTTAATTAATTTATGACCACTATTACTACTTCTCTAGTACCATACACCATCAGATACACAACATAAGATACACATATTGAGACAAAATAATGTTTCATTTGTACAACTAATTAGGGTCTCTTTACTTCACCTTAAAATCATTTTAATTCAGTTTAGCTCCGTTCAATTCAATTCAATTAAGCTCTTCTTTTATTTTGTTCATCATTAATTCTTCATAAAAAGATTTCAATTTAGTCCAATTCAATTCAGCTCTAATCAATTCAGTTCAATTATTTTCAGTTAAAATAAAGAGACTCTTACTTCTCTATAAAAATAAATAAAATAAAAGCGAGTACAAATGAAAAGACAAAGCAAATTAAATATTCCTCTTAAATTAGAAAAATAAAAAACAATATTCTTGTGCAAGTATAAAGCAAACGTTGCCTTGTCACTCACCCCTTACTCTCTCTTCTTTACTTTCCCATTTCCCTATTTCATTCTTTCATCCCAAAATTCCAATCAAAAAAATCCAACAATTTTTCAAATTCAATCAAAAATTAAAATGGCAACACTGCAGAAATTCAAATTACTAGCAACACAGTGCGCAGTTATCGGAAGCCCGACACGAAGCCCGACTACAAGCCCGGTAATCCACATCCGTCGTCGCAAAACCCTAAGAATGCTCCTCACTGGCAAAACCTCTAGTTTCAACCGTCGTTTCATCCACCATCACGCTACCAACAATCGACGAGGGATCGAATCTTCTTCAGATCGTCAAAATCATAATAATAAATCATCAACAAATTGTAATAATCAAAAACAAAATAATAATAATGATTGTAATAATAATGGTAGTATCGGAGCTAGGCATAAGTTGAAGGATTTGTTCGTGTCATCGCCACCGCCGACGAATGAAGAGGATGAGAGGCTGTTACCGATGACCGGAAGTTCCGGTGGTTTGGTGGTGGCGCGACGTGGTGGTGTTCGGCCGTTGTCGGCGACTTTACGTCAGCGGTTGTTGATGAGGAGAGCTTGGAGACCGGTGTTGGTTGCGATTCCGGAACAGTCGCCATAGATGATGTGTTTAATGTGCTGTTGCCGTTTTTGTTGACTTTGATTGATTTAGCGTTTGTTGACTTTCTTTGACTTCGATAGATTGCGATGTTGTTGATGATAATGAAGGTGGTGGATAGTTTATTTTTGGAAGGGTATGATAGAGTATTTTAGATTGTATATGAAATAAATTGGATTTTTCTTTTAATTTTTTAAATTGAGGAATATCTTAAATTTTGGATTATGTTTTTATTGTTTGATTAGGTCAATCTAATTAGAGTGGAATTTGGATTATTGGATACACTTGGGTCTATTAGATGGTACTAGTAGCTTTATTCAAACTCTTTGGTCAAGATCGGTCATACAATGATCCATGAGCTTTTATCTATGTGTAGTGTCTCAAACTCACAAGACCAATTAAGCTAGTTAGCATTTATGTACACATTAGTTACTTGATATGGGATAGTGTTAATTCGGTCAAAGTTGATATTGTTTCATTTCAATTTTCGATTTTTTGGGAGTAATTGGTATGTTGTTATTAAAAAGGCTATCGGCAAACTAGGAAATTGTTATAAAGTTGATGCCGTGTAAATTTTGATTCAACTTGGACATGTCTACCTTTTACCAACTTGGTAGGATGGTATTACTACGTATGTGGAAATGTGCATGTTGGATGAGCATCATTTACAGGAGTAGTCGATAACACTAACGTAAGTTAGAAAACATACAACTTTCGTACCTTTCTTTGAGCTTCAAAACCAGATTTATACTTTGCTCAACTTTTGAGAATAGGGGTTAGTTTTCGAACCCAAGTTTTCATCAAAACACTAAACTAATCAACATTTCCACATCTCACAACTAGAGGAAGCATAAAAACTTTGTTTTAAGCTATATGTAGGTATAGTGGTATAGCACATGAATGTGAGTGTTCTGAATTGTGGCATCTCAAATTTGTCTTAATTTGGCGTTTGGATCCCTACACATTAGTGGTGGTTGCAGATTTGTTACAATTGACAGAGTAATTTATTGGCAAAAAGACGGGTACAACAATTATTCAATTATGTGAGAAAAAAGAAAGATTGGTAGGGACTATGACTAATCAGTTGAGTCTAAGTGACTTGGTGATAAAGATGATTAGCGAGCACTTTGATGATAAGGACAACTTATATGCCTACCTTAAAGCAATTCCACTGCTTTCTACCTTCATTTTTTTTTTCTTTCTTTTCTTTACTTTTTCTTAAAACTTAATTTTTGGCTATCTTTGATCTTGCTAGTGTTGCAATGTTGACCGTAAAGTGAAAGAAATAATCTGTTGTGTAATGGAAAAAAAGGTTTATAGGTTTTTTTACCTCATATATTTATGAGAATAAATGGCCATATTATGAAATTATTCTTTTAGTAGATCACCTAAATTTAATGTGCGTAATCACAGTCCTTACATAGTTACACCATACAAGTAAAAAATGTTTCATTAAAAGTAATTCGTAGATTGCTCACACTCACTAGTTAATTTATATCTCAATGCGGATTTTCTTTTTTAAATAATCTTTTTGCAAGATTGTTAAGTTAAGGTTCTAAATTGATTAAAACCATATCGGCTAATGTTGAAATCTAGATTTCAAGCATATTACAGTACATAGTATAGTACCATGTTATCTTGTAGAAGTATGACATTTATCAGATAATGTGATTGAATATCACCACGTGGTGGGTGTGTTGAGTAGTTCTAAAGCAGTAAAGCTCTTAATTTGTGATTAATAAATGTAATCATTGAGTGTTTAAGCATATTATTATGATATATGCAATTGTTACCTAACAAATGGCGTGAAATTAATAAACCTGGTTAAAGTTAACCATAATGCAAAGTGGATTACTTGATTAACAATTAGGAAGCTTCAAAGTTACTCAATCAAAACTAATGCACCCATCAATCCCTTTCACAATTACACTTTCTAAGTGACAATGAAAAGGACATTATTGCTTTTATTAGTGGTATTATCAACTGTCCACTTATCTAAAAAAAAAATCTATAACATGTTTCATCAATTTTGTTAGTAGTGAGATGCTGATAGCCCAACCAAATGGTTTAGAATTAGAAACAAATTCTTAAACTATATTTCTCTATCTCATAATATTTGTCGTATAAGCTCAATTTTTTAGCTTATTTTGGGTTAGATGGATCAAATATTATGGGACGGAGGAGTACATCATATTACACAATTTGTACTTAGTATGTTTATGTGCTTAGTTTCTTCTCGGATGTTGTTAAATCTTTAATAACTTGTTCACAATCTAACTTTGCTTCTTTAGGCAGCTCTTGAATTTCCAAAAAAATGGCAAGCTCATCGATGGTTCTCTGATCTTCACCTATCCCTAGTATTCTGCATAATAAAAAAAATAACTTGGTAATGTCTAAGATGGAGTTTATATATATATATATATGGACTAAAACTAGTGGAATTTAACGCAACAACAAGAGTTACATTCAAATTGTTTGTCTCTAATGAATTTTTCCGTCATAGATTACCCTAGAATTGTCTGATTCTTCTGTAAATCTGATCTTAATCTATTGCACAAAAATTAAGCTATTCTAGAATAAGATTAAGCTTTACATCATCAAACAACGAAATGGGCTTTATTTGGACAACAGTATAAAATAAGGCCCAAAACTTTGATTGGTTAATAGGCCCATCTTACAAAAGACAAAAAGTGAAAAATATCCGTTGAAAGTACTCTCGTTTAATAGAGTGCCAGATTGAACATGGACATCAAGAAAGTACATCATCGTACATCAAGGAATAATTCCTGACACAAATCACAAATCTAGTACGGAATTACTTAAATTTACTTTGGAGTAATTTAACTACATTAGATAAGTGTCATTCAATGGATTGGAGTAGCAAATTAGCAATATCTTGAGAAATGCCATAACGGAGCATTTTAACGATTTTCCAACTTTGTAAATTTTGAGCACTATCTATACTTCAAATAAATATTTTCAAAATCAAATTTGACAAAGCTTTCGCTTATTATGAATATAAGAATATATTTTGTACTCTATATTAGATGTAGTCATTTAGTTATACATAAAAATAGGGCAATTTTCAAATTAATATTACTAGTTTCGAAGCGCTTTCCCTTGATTTTTGTTTCTTCATTTCTCATCATTCTATTTCAATTTTCCACCAACTACACTACTACGAAGTATAAACAAAATTAAGCCTAACACAAACTCTTACGACAGATTGTGAGTAGCTCTCTAGCTTCCACCGTGTTTTCTAAGCAGGTCTACAGGTATACCTTGGGTCCTCGGTAACTTGAGGAGCTTAAGCCCTTGGTACCTTGGGCTAAACTATAGAAACATCATACTCCATATTTACTTGACACTTGACAAAATACTTTCAGCCTTCAAATGGCTGCCTTGTACCCTCTAAATTCTAATCCTATATACGTATTATTACTAATTCTAATTAGTCAAACACATAATGCAGCACACAACATACAAATGTGAACAAGAATTTTCAATTCTCCTACATACCATCATCATGCTTGCATGAAATCGTTGACTTTATATATAAAAGGAAATGTGACTTTAGACTTTTTTAAGCCATCTAATTATCTAATCTCAATTAATTGACATTAGCAAAGATTAAGGAGTAAATCTATAATTACTTAAAACAAATCATGCTTTAAAAAAAAAAAAAAA
>PYUH01000062.1:2949440-2960840 GCA_016808085.1 Suaeda aralocaspica | reverse complement strand
TATATATATATATATGGACTAAAACTAGTGGAATTTAACGCAACAACAAGAGTTACATTCAAATTGTTTGTCTCTAATGAATTTTTCCGTCATAGATTACCCTAGAATTGTCTGATTCTTCTGTAAATCTGATCTTAATCTATTGCACAAAAATTAAGCTATTCTAGAATAAGATTAAGCTTTACATCATCAAACAACGAAATGGGCTTTATTTGGACAACAGTATAAAATAAGGCCCAAAACTTTGATTGGTTAATAGGCCCATCTTACAAAAGACAAAAAGTGAAAAATATCCGTTGAAAGTACTCTCGTTTAATAGAGTGCCAGATTGAACATGGACATCAAGAAAGTACATCATCGTACATCAAGGAATAATTCCTGACACAAATCACAAATCTAGTACGGAATTACTTAAATTTACTTTGGAGTAATTTAACTACATTAGATAAGTGTCATTCAATGGATTGGAGTAGCAAATTAGCAATATCTTGAGAAATGCCATAACGGAGCATTTTAACGATTTTCCAACTTTGTAAATTTTGAGCACTATCTATACTTCAAATAAATATTTTCAAAATCAAATTTGACAAAGCTTTCGCTTATTATGAATATAAGAATATATTTTGTACTCTATATTAGATGTAGTCATTTAGTTATACATAAAAATAGGGCAATTTTCAAATTAATATTACTAGTTTCGAAGCGCTTTCCCTTGATTTTTGTTTCTTCATTTCTCATCATTCTATTTCAATTTTCCACCAACTACACTACTACGAAGTATAAACAAAATTAAGCCTAACACAAACTCTTACGACAGATTGTGAGTAGCTCTCTAGCTTCCACCGTGTTTTCTAAGCAGGTCTACAGGTATACCTTGGGTCCTCGGTAACTTGAGGAGCTTAAGCCCTTGGTACCTTGGGCTAAACTATAGAAACATCATACTCCATATTTACTTGACACTTGACAAAATACTTTCAGCCTTCAAATGGCTGCCTTGTACCCTCTAAATTCTAATCCTATATACGTATTATTACTAATTCTAATTAGTCAAACACATAATGCAGCACACAACATACAAATGTGAACAAGAATTTTCAATTCTCCTACATACCATCATCATGCTTGCATGAAATCGTTGACTTTATATATAAAAGGAAATGTGACTTTAGACTTTTTTAAGCCATCTAATTATCTAATCTCAATTAATTGACATTAGCAAAGATTAAGGAGTAAATCTATAATTACTTAAAACAAATCATGCTTTAAAAAAAAAAAAAAAATTACCCATTAAGCTTGCAAGCAATGTTTGACTCCACATATTGCTGTGTGCTTCTTAACCCCAAATTTGCACAAAGGTTATAATACTGTTGCAAATAATATTTTTGATACTGATTTTCTGCCAAAAAGAATTCACAATTTTCCGTTGACAAAATCTTTGTAACAATTCTTTTGTTAAGCTTCATTTGCTTCCTAATCTTTGATTGTTGTGCTTCTTTTCTCTCTTCCTCCAATGAGTAAAAAATCACTGATCTTTTATGAGTACTTACCCCAAAATTCTGCATCAAACCACAGTTCTTTAGAACCAAATCAATAATAATGCATTGCAACAAAACATAAGAAAGAATAACAACTCAAAGATGTACACTTTCATAAATCCTGATGAGGTCGATTGCATGAACCAATTCAAATATTAAACCGGTTTTTATAATAAAAATAAAGATAAAAAAAAAGGTTAGAAATTTACAAGATATTCTTTATTGGTGGGATCATGGGTATCCCAAAAAATGTCACAAAGTGATGAGAATGACATGATTCTGCAATCATATACCAGTTTAACAGCTTCTGTATGACCAGTTATACCTTCACAAACCTGATTTATCCAAAAATGAAAAACAAATTATTAACTGTTTTTTTGTTGATTCGTATTGATTTTTCTGTATAAATTAATCCACAAGAAAATTACATCTTTATATGATGGTTTACTAAAGTTTCCTCCATAATAACCTGCAGAAGTTTTATGAACTCCATTGATGTTCCCAAATGCAGATTCAAGTACCTTAAAATTTCCTGAAAAAACACATAATTGGAAATTAATCTTGTCATTCTATAAGTATAACATAGGATTGCAAAACAGAGAAAAACAGAGTAAAGCAGAGGAAAACAGAGTAAAACAGAGGAAAACAGAGCGTAGAGTAGAACCTCCAGCAAAAATTGCAACTTTTAGAAACTGAGGTGGTATTTCTTGAGGTGATGATGATGACGTTGTTTTGATATTTGTGAAATCATTGAATTGAGGGAGTAATTTATACATGATATTATATCTATTTAGTAATTAGTAATACAAGTATTTGGTAAGTTTTTGAGATTATGCTAATTGAAAGCAGGATATAATCATATAGATGATTATATATAATTATATGAACGTGTGTTTGATCAAGTGGAAATAGAGCACACCACACAATTTAAATAATGGAAGGTCACTTCAATATTTGTATTTATGTTTTTGAATTTAATTGTTTTTATAAGGTTAATTTGACCAAAATATATGGTTAGTACTTTTAGATTCATGGTACTTCGTAATAGTGAAGCTTCCTTTCGTACTCTCTAACCTCAAATCTGAACTCCGTACAAATTTGTGCATACTAGGTGGCCATGTGTGGGGTGTTGCGATGCTGCTCCTGAGCACCGGTTGACGGTTGTTAATGGAGTGTGTTAATCATGTACACCCGTGCGTGGTAGTCTTATATAACGCGGGTGTGGTGTATGCTTAGAATGATAATGTTACATTCGTAATAAGTCAAACGATCTACCTTTTACTTTTAAGTTGTATCGAGTTTGTAGCCACGATAAGTTTATAGAATTGCCCAAGCTAAATACCTATCTCCTCCCTTTCAACCCTCATGAGAAAATATCAAACTCTTGTTTGGAATTGAACCCCGAACTTCTCAAACGAAAGATGTAAGTGACAAAGTTGATACGAATTGAATTGAACTTTTAAGTGCATAATAGACCTCAAATTATCTAAGTTAAAAAGGTGCATTCCACTTGAATTGATTCAAATTGTTGGAGAGACAATAACTCTTGAAAACGCAATTCATTTTTGTAAGTATTTTGTATCTCAAAAATCAATATCCAAGTAAAAATTGATGTAAATATGAAACTGATACCAAATATATTTAAGTGTTTGTGAAAAGAAAAGGCATTACCAACACCTAAATGGTTGATTTCCAAATTGATATTCATGATCTCACGCCCTTTGAATCAATTTGATTCCTAAATTGTATTTGCGCGAGAAAGATTTAAAGGTCTTTAGATATTGTAGCAAGATAATGATAGGAAGAATATAATGGAACAATTATGAAATACTTATACTCTATAGCAAATAGGCTATTGTTAACACCTTGATCAAGTTTTAAGCTCATATAAAAATAATTTCCACCCCAAATTTCCAATGATTGAATCAATTTGATTCCTAAATTTTTTCAGTTTGTCATTTCTTTATTTTGTATATTGAAAACTTAGTATTTGGTTTAGCAATATATATACACAAGGTATTGTTTGTACATTATTATTTTCCATCTTCATATGATTTTTCTTCTTCTTTGTCTACCTAGAAATTTACAATTTCATTGTTTCTAAGTTCCAACTCTAATAAGATTTATTAAAATGCAAGTGTAAGGTTGCCCCTATACTCAATACAAACAAAAAAACTCGGGTAATTAAATGAAAACCCTAAAGTAATTGGTCCCAACACAACAATGTGTGTTGTTAAAGTTGCATACTTGCATGGTCAAGCACTCAAACCTCAAGGCTCAGTGGTCAATAATATAGATTGCCTTTTTCTTGAGTTTATACTCTTGAGTCCTTTGATTATTGATCTCTGCATTCTAGGAAGTAGATACCCCATTCCGTGGAGTTATTGTTCCTTACTTTTGTAAGTTTGGGATTTAAATTATCGATTACTTAAAGCTGTTAAAATTCAAATTATGCGAGTTTAAGTGTGAAATAACGCTTATTTCACCTTCTATAATGTGGTAAAAAAAAATTATAGAGTACATGTAGAACTTTTGTTATAATTTTAATTACGGAGAAGTTAAACCAAAATATATATCTATTTACCCCGAAATATCAACTAGTCGATATAATTTATAGAGTATGATTGTGGCATAGTCATCACAAAATTAGATTTGGAATTTGTTGATACTTAATTTAGAATAAAAGCTCCATCAACACAATGATTTAGCATTTCCGCATCATAAATGGCATGAGGCAAGTCAATTGTCCAAGTTCACCTTAATATTGATGAATATGATGATAAAACAATCATATATATATATATATATATATTTCAATATCTAGTTAGCGAGTGTCCAGTTGTCAACTACGTAGTAATAGCGCGCATGTTACTTATATGTAACAAAATGATCGAGATGAAATGGTCGATGGAGGTAGAATTTTAGGGAAGCTTAGTATTGCTAGTGCTATGAATTAGAGATTCATTTGCTAAGGCTTAGGGCCTGTTTACTTCAGCTTAAAATTCTTTCAGTTCAGTATTCATTAATCCTTCATAAAAAAACACTTTCAGTTCAACTCGTTTCAATTCAGTTCAGCTGTTTTCAGCTGAAGTAAACAGGCCCTTAATATATCATGCAAAATGTTACACAATGCATGTCTTACCTCATTCTTTTTATTCAATAATAGTATCATCTATCCATAGTCCATAAATTGACAAGTATTTCTATGCCTTAAAATGTGGGAGAGTTAAGTAACTAGATGACCATTACATGATTTCAATCATTTTAATCAAATTCTAATAAATATATAATAAGCTAAGTATTGCTAGTTTAGGAGTTTTGTACAAGATTATTGTCATTGCTGTGTTGTCCCTTGTATATGTGAGCCGAATATGAAAATTAAATTAAAATAAGCAAATTCATATGGTCAAGGATTAAAAAAATATATATGTAAATAAAATCAAATACAATTAATAATACACATAAAACAAAAGTATTAATATAATCATTTAATAGGAAGTATACAACAGGACAAAATCATTATCTAGAGATGATGATATTATTATAAAGACCCCCCCTAGTATGAATATTTTATGATGGAGATACCACTCCAATATGGACATTATTTGTATCATATACTCATCCTTTTCATACCGTGCAATAATAAGTAATAACAATGGAATTCATGCCACGGTAATAAGTCAAAAAAGTCATTAGATTAGAAGCAAAATGAGATTATTTTTTTTATTTTTAAATGTCTAGAGATGATAATTTGGGCCAAATAAATAAATAAATGATTAAATATAAATAGATAAATAAACAACAACAACAACAATAATAATAATAATATATACACAAGGTGCGATATTTCAATTCATTCACTGAATCACTGGCATTAAAATTTTCTTCAATTCTATTTAGTTTTGGCTAAAAAGATAACACGGAGTATAAAATTTCATATGCTATACACAAAATAATAGTGTCATAATCAACAAAGGGATACTAACATATGTGAAATGTTGAGTCTTTCTTTTTGGTGTTATCATGTCACAAAAGTGGGCAATAAGAGATTCAATTTTAGAATCTTCTTAATCGAAATGGTAGCTCTTTCCAACTGTATTATCTTCCACTCTCATTTATGGAGTATAACTTAACTTAGTTCATCTTATATTGATACAAATCGATTAAGCTCTATCTAGTCCAAAGTAAATTCCACCATCAAAGAATAAAAAATTGACCTATTCATTCAAATATTTACAATGTAATACATATTTCATACATTCCTATCTCAAAAAATTATACCGTTAATCCAAATCCATTTAACAATTGCGAAAACCACTAATCAAATCATATCCATCAATATCACAGGTTTTCTAGCTTCCACATTCTTTCAAATTTTAATATCCCCTGATTTTGTAGTAAAAACAAAATCCACAAACAACCTACCTTAATTTTACAGAACAACATTTGACAGTTACTTACTTTCATCAAACAAACAAACAAACTCACTTTCCCTTCTTCTTCTTCTGTCCACTATTAAATTTAAATCCCCAATAAAATCTCACTGTAACATCACATTAATACCTCATCTTTACATTCAATTATACACTTTATTACATACATTATTACATTTCATTACTCCCCCATTGTCGCCGTCATCGCATATACATATCATATATGATACTTATACCAGATATACCTCTTCCTTTCTCTCTCTAGAAATCCAAAAGCTGACTTCCCCCACCAACGTTCAAATACCCTAAATATTCCTCCTTTTTAATTCCTCTAATCTCAATTTTATCATCTTTTACCACCTTAATCTTCCAAAATTTATCATCTTTTTTACTCAATTTTTTCTGGGGTTTCCATTTTAAGCTCAATTTTCATGTGGGATATCGATTTTAAGCTCAAATATTATTTGGGTTATTGATTTTTAGCTCATTTCTTTTATCTGGGTCATCGATTTTGAGTTTAAATTTTTATCTGGGGTTTTGTTTTTTAGCTCAAACTTTTCTGGGTTATTGATTTTTAGCTGAGAATTTTTCTGGGTATTTGCTAATTTAATCTGGGTGATCTTAAAAGAGCTCAATTTTTAAAGGTTTTAGATTTTAAAGCTGAACTGTTTCTGTATAATTAGAAATTTCATTCATTTTTCTGCTTAAAGGTGAGATTTTTTTTTCTTTTTTTGTGATTTTAGGGTGATTGAAAATGTATATAATAGGAATTATGTGACAATTGATGAAATATAGTTAGATAGTAGAAGATGGGAGGAGTAACATCATCAATTGCTGCTAAATTTGCATTTTTTCCTCCAACTCCACCTTCATACACTGTGATCTCCGATGAAAATTCCGGCGACGGGAAGTTTTCGATACCGGAGGTTCCGAGACGAGACGGTGTTGATGTTTTAAAGCTTAAGAATCGAAGGGGAAACGATGTCGTTGCGGTGTATGTAAAGCACCCTAAAGCATCAGCTACTTTGCTGTATTCTCATGGCAATGCTGCTGATTTGGGTCAGATGTTTGAGCTCTTTGTGGAGCTTAGTAATCGCCTTCGGGTTAATTTAATGGGGTATAATTGCTAATCTTTGATCTGTTTTTGCTATGAATGTTTGTTTGCATTTGTAAGAGTGTATGTGATGCTTATTTGATGATGGAATTATTGTTTTAATAGAAATGTATGATTGTGGGTGTTTAAGGATATGTGCTACTTAGTTTGAGACTTGAGTTTGAAATATTTGAAATTAATAGTGTTTTATTATTATGAAATAATAGTGTGGTGTATGATGAACAATTGTACTTGTATCTTTAATAGAAAGTTTTGGGCTTAATTAGGAAAGGTTATCTCATATTAGATATTCTAATGCCGCGGCTTTATAAACAGAAGTTGGAATTGCCCAATGAGGAGAACACTTGATGTAGCCCTGGAGTGAGATAGAGTAACTTGAATTTGATGAATAATATTACAACAATTTGAAGTTCAAAAGTTAGGGGTTACTTTGAGTTTTAGCTAAAACCTTAACTTTTAACTCGTGGAAGAATGAAAGGCTAATATTATGAATTCCAATCACATCTTATGCTTAAGTTATCTTATTGGATTTCAGCTGAAAAGAATTCGGATCCTTGACCGTCAATTTTGCTGAATAATCAAGCTACAATTGTCATTATGTTGATGATAATTGAAGTGCATAGGGTGTTAGTAAATCTGGCATCAATTGAAATATGGTGCATCCTTCATAATTAATTAATTAATTATATCAACTCTCTAATATCATATGAAGTAATGTATAATCTGTGTAAGTTTGCCATTCTGACTTCGATTTAACTTGGCTGTGGATTTTTTTTCCAGGTATGATTACTCTGGATATGGACAGTCAACAGGAAAGGTAGTGTCTGACCCTTGCTGTTTTCTTGCTAGCATTGAAACACTCTATTACTGAAGTTGGTTCATATCTCCATATATGATAGACAATTGTTTTGGGTTAATTGTTTGCACGAATGTTTTTTGTTCAATAGTTCAATATTTGTCACTTCCAACAGTTTCAAGTTTAAGTATCTAACTATCTATGGAAGAGAAAGACCTTTGTATTTATGCTTTATGTATTCTTATATAGTATGACTATTTCTATACTAAACCTACAACCGCATCAATGATTTATCGATTAAAAATATATACCCTACGGTCATATGTAAAAGTGTAGAACTTAGGAAAATTGATACTCGTAGTAGTTATTCTCTCATACTAAGTTGTTGTCTTATGTGCACATACAAGAATTCTTTGTGGGACTGATTTTCAATTTTTGAAAGAGATTCAGAAGTATGCACTATTAGCTTTTACATTAAAAATACCTGCACATAATTGAAGTAAT
Source organism: Suaeda aralocaspica (assembly GCA_016808085.1). Classification (NCBI taxonomy): domain Eukaryota; kingdom Viridiplantae; phylum Streptophyta; class Magnoliopsida; order Caryophyllales; family Amaranthaceae; genus Suaeda; species Suaeda aralocaspica. The sequence goes on along the minus strand of PYUH01000062.1, from coordinate 2,952,458 downwards.
GAACTATATATAGAAGTTTATGTTTTTATGAGTGCTAGATGCCCTTATGTTTCTATTAACTTGTGGTAAATCAGATCTAAAATAGTTTACTGCTTGAAGAAACACTCTAGTTATGTGTATATTCATTTACATCGAGCATTCATTTGGCCAAATGTTGTATACCACACCATATTGTGAGTAAAGGCTTTGTTTCTTTTGGTTCCTGTCTTGCAAAGTTTTGGTTAGATTAATTACAGAGTATATGATGTTTCTGTAGATATAACAATCTTACCAACGTCCATTGCTTTTTCTTGGAACAGCCTTCCGAATCTAATACATATGCAGACATTGATGCGATATATAAATGTCTCAAAGAGAATTACGAGGTAAAAGATGAGCAATTGATATTGTACGGTCAGTCGGTTGGCAGTGGTCCTACAGTTGATTTAGCTGCACGTACCCCTAATCTGAGAGGGGTGGTTCTGCACAGCCCAATCCTTTCTGGAGTGAGGGTGCTCTATCCTGTAAAAAGGACATATTGGTTTGATATTTACAAGGTAACAGGATAGAAGAAATTTCTATTGATCGTATTTTTCTTTATCACATTAATTATTTTCCCAATAGGACTTATCTTGTGCCTCATTTTTTCTCAGAACGTCGATAAAATTAGCCAAGTGAATTGTCCAGTCTTAGTGATCCATGTAAGTGTGACTTCTTTTGGTCTTATTATGTTGTTTTTGTTTTGTTTAGCATCATTGATTGGCGTATTATGGCCTTTGCTAAGTCATGTAGAACACTCAGTTTAATCAGCAAATCATTTCTTTGGAATGGATCGCAAACTTTGAGATAGTCATTAAGGGTTTTCAAGTGTGAGTACTTAGAAATTATTAGGATAGGGTAATATGCAGATAATTTTTTATACTCCAACGTTCAATGTTATAACTGGGAACATTAAGCATTTAGGGGTTTTTTGAGCTCTATTTATAGAGAAGAATCTGGAGGCTTATCATCTTCCCATCTTAATCTCAAAATTTATTGACAAGCAATAACTGATTAGTAGTGAATTTTATTTAGTTGTGGAATCATCAGAATTGTTTCTTATGGTGATTAGGTGGATTTCCTGCTTGATTTGGCTTGAATAATTACCACTGTTTCGATTCTTTACTCCACACACAATATCGTGAAGATGCTCACTGCATCGTTCTCAATTTTTTCTGATAACAGTGACATCTTTTCCTCGTGATATACTGGAGGGGTTGCTATTTAATCTGATTAATTATTATGTCGACATTCCATTTTTCTTTGAACTCTTTCTTTGCTGAGTTGCTGATGTATACAATTATGCAAACCCTCCCTAAAAAGAATAGAATCTAAATACATTACTGTGTAGATGGAAAACATCTATTAAAGTACCATGAAATTATTTTGTTTCTTGGCGCAAAGATAAATTAGGAGGGGAACAAAAGCCATAATTTTACACCTGAACTAGGTTTGTGGTTCCGAATGCTAATTTTATGCGTCTCTGGTACATTATGGCCAGTGTCCAATCCCTGAAGCATATGTCTATCAAAAATGTAGATTATCAATTTAAGATGAATGTGCTTCTTAGGCTCTTACACTCCATTTACTCCAAACTTTCTTAGTGCATACATCCTCCTTTCATGTCTCTTTTTTTTGGTTGAAGAGTTCGGTCATGAGTTCATAATGTGGTCCTCTCCTACCTTTGGTTGGATAGTGTTCAACTAATAATGCTGCTAGCTGAACATTGTTGCATGCATCGACTTCTGTCAGGGAACATCTGATGATGTTGTTGATTGCTCCCACGGGAAGCAACTTCATGAGCTCTGTAAGGAGAAGTACGAACCCTTGTGGCTCAGTGGGGGTGGGCATTGCAATCTCGAGCTCTACCCAGAATATATTAGACATTTGAAGAGGTTTGTATCACATCTTAACAAACCGAAATCTAGCTCAAACGGTACCAAAGATCTTGCTGTAGAATCATCATCAAATGGTTCTTCTAAAGAGTTTTCAACAGTAGAATCAGATGGTCAAACAAAGGGTTCAGACGGTCAAACAAAGGGTTCAGACGATCCAAGCAAGGGATCCACAACAGCAAATTCAGACACATTTGAATTGAATCCTGATATTCCAGAAGTCTCTAGAAACAGCTTAGATAGCAGGCTTGAAAAATCCAAGAAGACTAGCAAGCCGGAAAAATCACGAATGAGCACCGACCAGGTTGACAGATTTAGGAGAAAAAAGGGCTTATTATGGTGATGAAGTATTTGAACGTCGATCTATACTAAGGGACACTGTTTAGCTTTGCAAGAAGTTGATTTTTAGGTCTTACACCTGCTCCTGTAACAATGTGTATTAACTTCAAAAGTATAAATTTGAGTGTGTTAATTCTTGAGTTGTTTTGAGCCAATTCGTTAAAACGAAAAATTCCATAACAGATATACTATAGTACCCAACTCCCCTTCTCATGTGTGTATAATTCAAGATTTTTTAGTAACTTTGTGTGCTCTTAGTTGTATGTTTTTTATAAGCTGTAAATTAGTGTGAGACTTGTTGATGGACAGATACACCAAGAATGGCCTAGCTGCCTTTCGTTATCATTTTTCAGGTTATACTCCCAGCATTCCAGCAAGGGGGATAACATCAAATATATGAGAAGCAATCCATTTTTTTAAAAGAAAAATTATTAGAAATAGCATTTTTTAATTTATTTTTTTCATGCAAAAGAAGACATAACCTTGTCTTTGGCCCCTAGACTGTCTTGTTTTCGTCTTATTTTTTTACTATGCGTTAAGGTTCACTACAAGACTCACCATGATCGGTTACGACATCTAAAATCTTGCTATCATCCCTCTTTTCCAAATATTTCGAAAGAAATGAACAATAACTTTTTAGCTCTCCCGACTGTCGAGATCTTCCTATGGCTTTTTAAACTCCGATTAGCTGCTTAGAGTCCTATCGTGACCATAGGGACACCGTGTAAAATTTTGGTTGTTTTTTTTTTTTTTTTTTTTTTTTTTA
>PYUH01000062.1:2859361-2947366 GCA_016808085.1 Suaeda aralocaspica | reverse complement strand
TTTTTTTTTTTTTTTTTTTTTTTTTTTGCAGAACCTTCAAAATTTTTGAATTACAAAGCCGAAAAACAGAATATAAACTACGAAATTATAACCAACACTATTGAGGAAACAAATCATGCATAATAACAATTTGTTGATTTCTCATTACCTTGATTAAAGAAAAAGTACGGGGGTAAAATTTTGACATTATAATTCAATGTTCAAAGAAACTTCAAAACACTAGTATGTAGTATCTGTTTAATAGTGTGTCCATCATTCAAAACTCAAAATCATTGTCAAACTGCTTAATAAAACCGATAGAGAGTGTTAATCGTTAGCCCAAGAATCACTGAACCTTTATCGAACAAGTCATTGAGCCTCTCGGTAGCTTTTGCAGTGTGCTGTCATGCGATATCCTATTTATCAACGGCACTGAAGTATTACAAACTAACACCAATTTCTCCAAAACTAATGCAATTTTAGAAAATATATAACCATTGACAGTTCCCATTCAGTCAGTTTGTACAGCTTTATCGTAATTCTTTCAAGATGAAACCCAACACAAGAAGGGATTGTTCGACTACTTGTACTCCATGACTGACATTCCGTCTCAGAAACCTCCATATATAAGTCATCAGCAGTATAGTGCACGATCCCCTGAGAACATGACCGTGATAAGCAAAGGGTCAAATTGCTTTCAGGGGTAAAAAAACACTCAAAATTTATACTAGAAGAAACTAGGAAATCATACTTACCCCTGGAAAAATAAGTGTTTTCAGAACAGGTGTATAAATAAGCAGGTCCATTAATACTTTATGCCAATTATGAAAGCCAAAACAATTAAGCTCCAAATGACTCAAATTATGAAAGACAGGTAGTTTGTGATTCACACTACAGTCTTCCAAAAGCTGCAACGGAGAACCACAAATCAGCAAATCCATTGACAAAAAGGTAGTAAATTGGAAGCACAAACAAGATTAGTAGCACAGATGGATCAAAGGACAGACCTCAATACATCCGTACATCAGGAACAACTGCTGAGCATTAGACAACGGACTGATAACACATTATATTGTCAATGTTACCTTGATCGTTATCCATTAAAGTATTAACTTCAGCTTCGACTAAAGAATTCAGATTTCCAAAGGAGTATTCCATAGCACAAACATCGTGGTACACTAGATATTCCATACTAGGGACATCAAGGGTAACCTTGCTCCGTGAAGCAAAACTCCCATGAATAATACAAATAGTTAATCTGCGAAGAGATGGTGAAGAAATAGAAAAAGGAGTCGGAAGTAAGAAACGACTTTCCAAAAACAAGTTTTCAAGGGATGGACAGCTAGAAACAAGCCTAGCGAAAGAGTCATCATCGGTTAAGTTAATATGAATGAGATAGAGCTGTTTCAAGTTTGGCAAACATATAGATGAGGGAGCTTGAAGATCAAATCCACCAAAAAGCTTCAAGATCTCAAGTGTACTACAAGTAAATAGGGCTGAGGGCAGCTCAGCAGGATCTTTCACATAAGCACAAATGTCAAGTTCTGTTACTCCACGCGTTATGGGAAAACCCATCCAATCATAAAGACGGTTAGGCTCTATTTCGGGGAAACAACCTCCATTATAAAAATAACCATGGTAATACTCGGGGACAGTTTTATATTTGACAATGTGAAGTCTAAATGAGGTTATCTGTGGAGACTGGAGACTGAGATGCTTGCAAGACGTTATCAACAAACATCTCGAATCTAGGGAATGTACAGGTCATATGTGGATAAGTTTGGCTATAAGAGACAGGCAAGGTGTCAAAGTCGAGGCGTGTGACATAGGTGAAAGCCTGCCTCCATCGCTTGGACAAAATACTAGTAGCAACCGCATCTTTAGTAGGAAGGGATGAAAGTATTATATGTAACAAAACATCTGGTAACTGCTGATCCTATCTGCAACCAGGGTTTCATCATCCCTTTTACATGGTTTTGTATCACAGCATTTCAAAACAGCATTTGAACACCTGAAGCATGGCAATTGTTACATACTTGCATCACAACAATAACAAACAATACATTACCTCTATAAAATTTAGTGGGTAGAAATCAAAATCAAAATCAATCAATTGAAGCCAAAATCCCAAAAATGTTATCAATCAATTACCATGAAAGAGCAAACAAAGGTACCTTTTGTTGTGATTCAATGGTGGAGGAATAGCAGAAACTTTGGGGCTACTTTCAAGTAGTTTCATCTGCAAGTTTAAAATCGAAATTCTGCAAGATTGATGGTATTATATCAACTAAAAAGTGACAAGTGAGAAAAAAGAGAAGAATCTCAAATAACTTAGCAGTTTGTACATACGAGATTAACATCCAACACAAGAGAAGAAATAATAATAAAAAAAAACTTAGGTTTCTATTTAATATAAAAGAAGAAACCAATTTTAGGGAACTCCCAAGGTCATAAAGATGGAAGGGGAATTATAGACGCTGCGGACCACCCCATAGGCTTATACTGTAATACATACAACGTGAAACGTACACTTTCATATTATATTAGACCACAACATTAGTATCACAGAGAAATATAAAAACATACACAAACTCGTATCAACCCTTCCTTCATCATGAAAACAGAAAGGCATGTTTGATTGTTTGGCAGATAATATACTATAATAATGCATTATAGAAGACGAGTATAGACTCTATCATATGAATGGTTTTGTGTTCTGTACGGTACGCAGACCCCCAAAATCAACTAGGATGGCTTTTTATCTGCTAATAAAATGTAGCTTGCCTTTCATCTTTACCATGAATCGACAAGACAGCTTGATTTGTTAGCTGTATGCGGTGATCTGCATTCGAGCCATCTGCTGAAAGCATAAGCACTGAAGCTGAAAGTATTTGAACTCCTACCCATCTCTTGAACGCAGTCTGTTGATGGTATCATATTCTTTTACCTTTATAATTTACATCAATGATGATTAGTTTTTGTGCTGATGCAAGTTTCAGGACTATCTACTGGTTATGTTGTGCCTAAGCACCTCTTCTCTAAATCAACCTGCAATGGTATCGTTAAAACAAAGCATGTGAATATTGAAACACAGATCGCTCCAAAGAGTTGAATCAAAGTTGTGGGGAAAAAACGCGAGATTTGAAGTTAAAATATCAACACAAACTTACCCATTTGAGCTTCAACTCTGCAATTTGCTTTTCCCTTTGATAAGCAAAAAAATTAAGGGACTGATGGAAACAAATTGAAACAAATAAATCAATCTTCATTATGTCAGATGAACAAGTATTCAAACAAAAATGTTAGTTTTAAAAGTTATACTCACTCCAAGTCGTTGCATTTCAAGAGATCGTTTCAGTGCTTTCCTTTTGTCAAGGAGATTCTCACCAAAATTGATGGGGCGCCTGTAGTTTTTTCCTCTGTAAATAATTATGGCGTGCCCTTTCTTCAGCTTCTCAATGCAAACTAGTATTCCACCACTCTCTCTCTCCAGTGTCCGAGCTGTGTAAACAACCTGCAGAAATGTTTTCTGCCACGAAATCACTTTTACAACTTCTCTATGCTTCCAGTGCTGATGTAGGCCTTCCAAAACTCCATCAAACACCCCTCGCCTCCCTGAGAACAACAAAATAAGTAAACTGTAAACAAATAGAGAAATAAAATAACTTAAAAGGATTTATGGCAAATCAAGACTGAAACCAGAATGAGATGGTTCTGCAAAAACAATCCTCACCCAACTCTAGAACTCTGTCCATCTTCAAGCCTATACTTCGGAAACATTCCCTCTCCTCTTCAGTTATCAATTCTTGATCAGGCTCTTCTTCAGAAGGGTTCCAGGAGGAATTTAATTTACTCAGTTCTTTTTCTGCCTTCTCAATTTTGATTTTGAGCTGCGGATTTAAGCACATACGTTTTCAGTTCGATAAATCCAGAAGAGGGGAAAGTGAAAATAATATACAGATAGAACTCTCACAATGGCAAGTTTGCGCTCTTGGATTCTTAATTCTTTCCCTAATCTTTCTTTCTCAGCTTCTATCTTGATTTCAGCCTCATCATTGTTTTGTTGTGCATTCTTGCAAATAGCTTGTATATGTTGAAATTCCGAGATGGTTCCAATGATATTTTTATCGTCTGATTTTGCTTCGTCGTTAAGGTCAAGAAATCCAGCTGCTTTGAGTCGTGCATCTTCCTCATAAATTTGCCACTGTTGAAGTTCTGTCTCTCTCTCAACTACCATGTCTGCAACATTGCCTGGTAAAAAGTCCTTGCCTCTGTAGAGAACGATGAAGAACTTGTTACGCAGTAAGAGAACTCCTCCTGTAAGACGCTGCATATAGTACATTATTATAAAGTTCTATTAATAGATCAGAAGATACTCTTGATCCCCTAATATTGATGAGTTGATAGTAAAAGGACCTGTTCAATCTTGACATTCAATTGACAATGTTTATGTCACAAGAGACAGGCCTCTAACAAATTTTTAAAACTAAAAACCATTTTCAAAATTAGAGCAAATTAGACCAGCAGGAAGCGGCAACTACTAAAACTGGAATTTTCAGGCAGAAGTCAAAGGAGCTGATTAGAGTGGGTAAAAGAAACATAACAAAACTCTCTTTATACAACCATAAGAAGAAATGTACTCGAAATTTAATCATGGATCATGAAGTGAAAGAAATTTCCTAACTGCATTATGTAAGTATCACTTTGACTACACATCTAACAAATGAAAGGCCCAAACAGCTGAGGCACCTGAAATCCTAACTGACATACAAACTACTTGCATATATATGACAGGACTTGCCTTGAGCTCGGAGGCCATGAGTTCATTGTTGGTATTCTGAACACCCCACTTTACTGCAACTTTAGCAAATAAACTTCTCTCCCACAACTTCAAGATGGAAACTGCAAGACCTTGGAGATTGGAGTTCCTTCCTAACGAAGAAGGAAGATAGCAAAAACAAGACATCATGAATTAGTAAACACACCAGGCACATACGGAGTAATATATATGATGATGACAACAACATCCAGTCAGAAGACAGAAGCCCACTGCATGTATGTAAAGTACAACAACGTAACCATGCACCACAAAATTAACAATAAACAGAGATAGGTAGCTTTATATTAATATTAGATTTCGGCAATCTATGCGGTGTATAGCTTCAGCCTTGTATAGATTTTATACTGCTACATATATGTTCATTATATTTCCAACATTTTGACAGTTATATAAGATGACATTAATTCTCAATGAATAAAAATGAGTCACTACTCCATGTATCTAACATATCATCAATATTGCAGTTCATCATCTGAACACTACATTATAGCATATTAAGGAGCAATGAGCTTAAAGCAAAAGCAAAGACACATACTCCATATCTAATTATATTTTAGATAAGAACCTTAAAATTTGAGCTGAAGACAGCAAGCATGCCTCTAGTATTATGTTAAGCCCTATGAGGCTACAATATAATTAATAACAAAAACAAGTAGGCCATAAACAAGCAAATCCTCTTAAAGCCTCAACAAGCATATGCCTTAACTCATCAAAAGAAGACAAGGCCATAAACACCATCTCCTCATACTCTCTTTTCCATTCCTACTGTCTAATCTCTCACCAATTTAATTATGCTGTGAACCAAGGAATCATGAGGTGAGATAAAGTAAACTCTATTACTCCTACTCGGTCAATTTAAGCAACCACTTAAAAAAACACATTCTACTTTATATAGTAGCCTCAAGTACAAGGATAGAGTACCTAGAACAAAGTGTACAGGCAAAGGGCGAGCAATCTTCCTCAAGTATGTCAGTTCATCATCCGTCAATTTAGGGCGAAAACGAGGTAGGCAAAGCCTAAACGGAGGCTTGAATCCAGGAACTACTTCCGGCAGTAAGTCTCCATCAACTGGCAAGGGCTTTGGATACCACCAGTCAACAAATCGAGGACCTAAGCCATCCAATAATCTATCACCTTCCCTCTCAATTAGCGATCTATCAGTTGGCTTAATACTTAAATTCCTGTTCATAAGTGGCCCAGATGACATGGAATCCTTTTCTCTGTCCATATATTCGGTCTCGGAGCTTAGTTTAGAAGTGAAGTTCATATTGGACTCATCACTTGTAGTGAAACCAGACATTTGTCCTTCACCTTTAGGTCGAATATAAGGCTTTCGAGACCATTTCCTCAAACGATAATCACATCCTCGGTATACAACTAGGTTATCTTTCTTACTCCACACAACCAATCCTCCCGTCTTAAACTGAACAACAAACATAATTACAGCATCAAACTCCATACAAAGTACATTATATTAATCATAATAGAAACATAACCATAACATCTGCCACGATTACAAAATTCTCAGTTATCCAGTCCATTTAACAGCAAAACACAACTTATTTTCCCAAGGAAAAGCCTACAACAGTCAACAGTCACTTGCAACTGATGTAACAATAAAAACAGCATATGCCAAAATCAAACAAATTAAAGATGATCCTAAACATAAATCATTCCACATTTCAACTTCTTCCAAACAATTTATTAATCAATCACAAACTAAACTTAGAATTATAATTTATAAATCACTAGATGCACCTTAATATATCAAATAAAACAAACCAACTTAAACAAATTATTAACCAAAAAAAGCTACCTCAACAATTTCCCGCGCTCTATCCATATTCCTACACAAAGGCAAATCAAAATTAAGCATAACAAGCTCATTATTAGCCCAAATTTTATGAATCTCATCAACAACACCTTGAGTAACACCAGCTTTTTTCACTTTAACCCACTTTCTCATTTTTGAAGCTTCTTTTCTCAATCTTTTCAACAACTCCTCATCAAGCTTCAATTCAGCATTTGTCACCACTTTCTCTTTCTTCATCCTTCTAAAAACCACTTTCTTCTCTTTATCCCATGGCATTTTACGCCTTAATTTTGACTCCCCTTCATTCCCCATCAATAACCCACCTCCAAAATCACCCCGATTTTTCTGGGTATCATCCCAATTTTTCTGGGTACCTTCCCAATTTTTCTGGGTACCATCCAATCCAGTATCAAGTTGAAGCCTTTCAATCTTTCTAACAATTTTTGTCATTACTTTTTTACCCCTTCTTCCACTAACTTTCTCAGTGAGTGAGGTATCAGCTTTGTTTGGCTCAAAGTTTGAGGCTTTCTTCTTGGTTTGATTGGGGGCAGAAAGGTCAATTACTTCATCAGATGGAAGAAAAAGAGGAGCTTTCATCCATGGAGCAGTAGGCATTTTGATTGTATTTTCATCATAATTTTTGTTATTTTGATCATTTTCAGTATCATAACAGTGATTTTTGGTGTTTGTGAACGAAAAGGTGTGAGCTTTTTTAAGGGGTTTCAGGGTTTTCAAGAAATGGGGTTTTGAAATGGTGGGAAGAATTGGAAATGAGGTTGAAGGTAATTGAATGTTTGAAGGAGAAAGAATGAAAGTTGCAGTCATTGAATTGATTTGATAACGTTGTGATGATAAAATGATTAGTCCATAAGTGAAATTTAGAGAAGAAATAAACTCATGGATTCAAAAGGAAAATTCCGGCTCTGTTCTCTTCACGGGATTTGGCTGGAATGGAATGAAATGGAATGGAATGGAATGGATGGCATTAGAATGAATTAGAATGGATGGGATTGCCGGGATTAGAATGGATTGCTGGGATTATTATTATCATTAGTTATTAATATTTTGTAACAATGGTAATTATTTTTTAACATTATTATTATTATTATTATTATTATTTTCAAATAAAAAAAATTGCCTGTTAATTTCAGCTTAATTTCAGTTTGATTCGATTCGGCTCTAATCAATTCAGGTTTGTTTAGCTCTAATCAATTTGTCGTCAAATAGTTGTGAAAAGATAATGAAATGACATTGTTCATTGCATGAACAGGCAAGTATTATCTTGTGGACTCTGGATAACCAAATACTACGGGATACTTGAGTCCATATCTTGAAAGAGGCGTAAGACTTCACACTCCTGAATTTCAAAATGGTGGTCCTCCAGATGGAAAATTAGAGAATTTTAATTACCGACATTCGTCATTACGCAATGCAGTTGAAAGAATTTTTGGAGTATTGAAAAAAAGGTGGAAAATTTTAAGAATGATGCCACAAATGGAAGAAACGTATCAATTGGCTATAATTGTGGCAACATGCACTTTACATAATTTCATTCGATTAGACAAGTTAGGAATTTCAATTTCTCATGGTCCCCAAAATATTGAACGTGTAGCTGATTTAGATTTCACTAATCCGACACGAACAATGTTAATGCGAGACATTCGTGCAAATATTGCAGATGAAATATGGCAAGATGTGTGTGCTGGAAATATGAGGTTCCAAGATGATGATGATATAGAGGAGGAAGAAATATACGAGGATAATTGAANACGAAGATAATTGAAACACTTCTTTATCTACTTGTAAGGATATTGTATCTACGGTAAATTATTATGTAACAAAAATGTAGTAAAAAAAAAAAAGCAAATTTGTTATGAACATTATTACGTCGTCAAGATTTAAATTTTCAAGAGTTTAATTAAGAATTTAATTTTAATTAAGATTTAAATTTTCAAGAATATATTGTCGGGATTAAAATGGATTGCCGGGATTAGAATGGGGGGATTAGAATGGATTAGAATGAATTGCCGGGATTAGAATGGATTGGAATGGATGACCCGGGAATGGAATGGATTGGAATGGAATGGAATTATAATCCCGTGAAGAGAACAGAGCCTTAATCAAATTGAGACGGGTATAAAACATCTCAAATGATGTTATAGTGTAATGTTATAGTGTAGATCACTAGATTGCAGGAATATGGAGGCTATAAATGTCTTTTGCAAGTATAAAATGAAGTTGATTTGGGAATTTTGAAGACTAAAAAGTCATTTGAGTAAACATCTCAATTTGATCAACTTGGAATTCTTCGATTCAAAATTACATAATGACGTACTCCATTTTTTTATTAATTGCAATACTTAAATTTTTTATATTTCACATATAATACTTTTTTTTTATAAGGAATGATGAATTTCATTAATCAATAGCCATACGGCATCTACATTGAGTACGTAAATCAATAAGATCTAATATACGGAAACAAGTTTCACATCCAAAACAATTAAATAAAAGCATACTCGAGCGCAACTCCTGGAGGATGGATTCAAAGATCAAATTCCTTGTTAACATCGATGTATGTGCATCTTTACGGGCAGAAATTTTCACAACATGTGCTATAACTATCTTGAACGGAGAAATTGTACCATATATTATACCTTTTTGAACGATCATCATCTTCCCTACTACTTTGACCCAATAAAAAGAAACACCACCACGAAACTGCCATGACGACACAGTACAAAAAGCCTTTTGAAAAGGATTAATGAGCTCGAAAAAAGAATTGATAACTCTCCTAATGAGAGACTCAATTATTAACCAAACTAATACAAAAAAAAAACTGCAAAAACAAAAACCTAACAAAGAAATTTGGGACTTACCATGGGGTTTTTCATCCATGGTAGCCCTAAACTTTTTGATTTTTTTGGGCTTTCTAGTGGTGCAGTCGGCTAGAGTTTCACACATAATACTTAATAATACCTTAAGTTATTAATAAGAAACGGGGTAGTATTAAATAATTAAAAATGCAACATCTTATTATACATCAATAACACCATACTTATTCTTTCATGATCCAATGTTCTTTAATTTGATCCGTAAAAACATCCATCTATATATATATATATATATGCATCTAGCTGTGACATATTGGAAAATCAACCTTTGGAAAGCAAATGTCGTCGTCATCTTCCCATTCAAATTAAAACGAGCAATTTGAATTATTCCTTGGTCATAATCATTAAGACATTCGCCTTCTACTTCTCGAAGAATACAATGTAACATACCATGTCCAAATACCCAAGCACAATATGGAACATAACGCTTTCTGTCATCATCCTCCACGAATCCGATTTTAAGCTATACACCCACACTTTTTTGCCTTGAATCACTGATATTTCTATAATCTTATAATCGTGTTGCTTATTGATAGACAATATCAGTGTGACAATGGACTAGTTTAAATGTACGTATAGTCGGGTTGCATATAACATAGCCCTTCTTGCGAATCGTGTCCCACTTCCCCTCCTTCTTCGACATTGCTAGGCAAACCAAGCCATTGCACGAGCCTACAAAGTAAAACCCAATGCAATGATGTCATGCCAATTGAATTTGACGAGTGGTTGATGAGAAGGAGAGCCAATATAATCATGATCTCCAAAATAGAGGGATTCTCCACTAGGATAATTTATATTAACAAAGTGACGAGGGTGATCAGAATCGTTTTCCAAAGAGTTTTTAAGATGAAGTTGAATAAAAACTGGATCAACTATGTATGATATTGTACCAATCTTTGCATACACACTTAATGTACGTGCGAAGGATTAAAGGGTATCAAAGATGAATGAAGGAATTTAAGGGAGCTATTTATAATTATGTACTTTCAATTCGTACCGACTTCTCCAAGGAATTATCTTATCATATATATCATTAATATAAATATATGATAGATTATTATGGCCTAACCCTTAGATCGATGCATTCCATATCTTGTCAAACCACAATTTTTTTTTTTAAGATATTTAATTCTTTTATTCGATCTTAGATCGATATTTAATTTAATTTATTTTATAACCTCTTACACTTTTGTAAATCGTAAAGTATCACGGAGACACTGAGTATATAACATTGGGGACTCTAAATTGGCATCTACGTTAGTGACATCTCCCTATCTACAACACAGTACATAGAAAATCTTGCTATAATCCTCGGACAACAAGCCATTCGAGGTGGACATAATTGAATTGCAAATAAGGCGTTTTCGCGATCAAGTTTGGTGTATTTTGGCACTGAAACCATTATGTTGTAAAATTGCAATGAGGGAATTTTTTAAAGACCAAATCAAACAGCATCTGAACCAAACCGCAAGATGTGATATGGTTTGGTGCGGTTTATTGGGTTAACCGTGTTATTTATTGAAAATAATTTGACGAAAGGTATAAGTGAAAATATAACACTATGAGTCTAGAACTAGACCAATGATATTTTGTAAAATTTATTATTTTTGAAAAAATTATAAAGAATATATTGAATGTAAGACCGGCGGTCTAAATGCACTTTGGTTTTTGAAAACCAAAACAAATCGTAAAATTGGAATTTCACTAAAATACAAATCAAACCACAAATTTCAAACTGCAAACTTAACTAAAATCGCGAACTTAACCAAAACCGCAAACCATACCGCTAAAGTACGATTCAGTTTGGTATACACCGTTGGTCAACAATTAAAAATTTTAGTAGCACAATATACATATGGGCAATATTGGACTTCAGATCCATTTATTTTGGCTGCAAATGACTTGAAGAACACTAGATGAATCATTCCTTAAGCAAGCAAATATTTCATGATGATTACTCTTTTTTTTTTTTATGGTATTGGACCTATTGGTAGGCTGGTTGCAATGATATACGTTTACACAATGGCTGTCATTATGACTTAAACTTACTGTGACCGAATACTCTACAACGTAGACAGAAATTTTGCACTTCACTTGAGCAGCACATGAACCATGCTCATATCGTGTCAGGGCAGTGGCACGTATCGAACGATAGCTCTATCTTTAACAACACTTATTGTTGTGACTGAAAGCGAGTTTCACTCTTCAATTACATACGAAACAGAACCACAAACACAACACCAATCCAAATCCAAAAATAGATGTCAAATATACATAAAAGATTAAATGCACAAACCATATAGTTTGTGAGCTTGAAATTAATGTTTACAAGGTAAAATTTGAGAAGATAACAAGCTAAATCTAAAATTGCTATCTCCCCTAAAAGTATTTACTGGTCCTGAATTAATAACACTTATCACCAGGCAAAAAAAAAAATTAACGAAGAATTTACATTGATTCAAAGGGAACATGCACGAATGTACGAAACCCAAGATATTTCACTATAATAAATCAAATTTAATCTAATAAGAACTACATATGAGGAATGTAGTACATCTAACATCATTTCACTTTCTTTGGTTCATCAATGTCCGCTGCCGGGTCTTGTAGGGTTCCAAACATCCAATCCATCAGAAGAGTATAATGGCCGTAATTATGTCGGTACGTTGTATGGTGGATAGTATGATAGCCTGCACCCATTATCGGCCATATCTTACCATGGATACAATCATGAATGTTTGCTGTCCACAAGGCTTCAAGAAAGATCAGGATCAAGTGAGTAGTGAAGTGGACAGGAACCACAAAGAGTGCAAAGAAATGGGGCATAGCTTGCAGAATACCATCCACTGGATGAAAAGCAAGACCTAGACACACAAAAAAACAAAAAGATAGAAGGAAAACATGATCAAGAAACAAATACTTTGGGAATTTGTCAATAACAGATTATTAATAAGTGAATCACTAAGCCTCAAAATTCAGTTCGGTTCAATTCCGTGGAACTCGTAAAATTCATTTCAGTCAAATTCACTCCAAAAAAAAAAAAAAAATAGGGCATAACAAGATTAGGCTTGTTACGATTTTCAGATACGATTCTCATACAAGAACCTAGACTTATATTGTATATCTTATAGTTTTGTTAAAAAATTCACAACAATTTGTTCATAAAATGAATTTTAGCTATTTATTTTTACATATAACTTAGTCAGGCAATCAGAATCAAGATATCAAATGTCTTGGATTAGTATGAAACAAAGAAACTACGGCGTGATATTTCAGGATTACCTGCAAAAGGAGACAGAGTATTTTGCTTGTTGTAGATATGATGTACTGCATGGAGATACTTGTAGAGTGGTTTGATGTCATGTAGTTTTCGATGTGTCCAATAAATCCCGAATTCCACAATAAAGAGATAGATGAATAGATATCCAAGAAAAGATGGCAAACCAATATCACTTATCCGAGGAAAACACCTAGTGCCACCACTTTCAACCACATATTCAGAAAATGTTGGCAGCAAAGTATACCATGGCATAGCCTTCATCGCGACACCTATTTGCTTCAACATAGCTTTATTTGTAGGGATGCAATCTATTACAATGATAAAAAAATAAAAATAAAAATAAAAAAAAAGATAAATAAATAAAACATCAATAAAGAGGTCAGCAACTACATTTTGGAAACAAAAACTTAAATAGGTTCCCCACAATGAAATAGGTAAATCATTATATCATGGTAGTAAAATCAGGAACATTAATAACACAATCACCATAACATTTCATCAATTTACCAACAAAAAACTTCAGTACAATAGTTTTAATCCTGTTTTGAGATGTAATAGTAAAAACAAAAAGTTAGTGGTTGTTGGAGGTTGAAAGGAATAAAACTAGGTAGATTTAGCTCCTATAATGGTTTTAAATATTTCTATAGAGTACTAAATTTTGAGGTGCAGAGGCAAATGTTCCATGATTCTTCTTCCCACCCATTTTAAATACTTGTATTTCATCTCGTTTGGTTTTTGGCCTATTGTAGGTTAAAATGGTTCATTTTTTTGGAGCTCTTAAATAGAAGAAAAAGTAACCGTGGGAGTGTAAGAGGGTGTAACAAGTCAGGGAGGATAAACCGAGTAAATGTTATGTCCAATCAAGGGATTCAAGTAAAAAAGGGAAACCTTCCGGGAACAGAGGGATATATAGACAATTAGAGAATAGAGTTATTAAGCCCTACTATATTTAATGCTGCCTAATTTTAATTACTTATTTGGTTAATACCAACTAATCATTAATAGATATCAAACATACAACCCACTAACAAAAGTATAAAACCACTAACTATTCCACTAAACACACAGGAAAAGGCTCAGACTTTTATATCATCAATGTCATTTACACATGAATTCCCGGTAATATCATAAACAGGAATACCTCTCTAACCAGTAATCATAAACTAAGTTGAATGGCCAACTTTACAATTAGGCATTTGTTCAGTTAAGTTAGCATACATGTCTGTGTCTCCAAAAAGCATTTGAGGTAGTAAATAACTATCTACACAACTTCCCTATTAATGCCGTGTATCACTATTAATTAACCCACATAGGCACATTATGTAAATTCCAAGTATACCCCATTGATAGTTATACAAAGCCTGTTACTAGCCATCAAGAAGCTTCTTACAAATGCCCTTGCTTAAATCCCAAGTTGGAGCATTTATTGGTGCTTATGATAGGTACTTAGTTTTAAGGTGTGTCCACACTCCACTGTATTTGTCTCACATGACACATGACACATGACACATGACCAATTGACTATTATGTCTTGGTTTATTGGTTATTCTATTGATAAACTTTATAGCCTGAATGTGTTTCTTCATGTAGTAATCTTACTACTACTTGCTAATGAAAGCAATGCTTAAGCTTGGGACCATGGTCCTACTTTGTAACTTAGGACTTGATAGAGAAGATGTGACACTGACCACTTTGGATTCATGCAATTTTAGTCACTATATTGCTAGCAAATGCCCTATCAATGTACTCAAATCCCTATCGATAATCTAGCGTAATCGCTAAGCTACACACAAGCCTATAATGTTTACTCCGATTATAACCATGTGTGGGTTAAAAAAAGGGTGACAACAACAACAACAACAACAACAATCAAAGTTAAATTCCAATAGCCATGTGCTGCTTACAGTAAAACAACAATCAGAGCAAAATTCCAATAAATGAGGTCATCTCAGGTTCATATCAACTTGACCTTTCTCATATTTTCAATCAAGCAAACTTATTTAATCAAGCTATACAGTTATAAAATAAATATATTTCCAATTCCCTCCGAGTCACCCTGATATGTATTGAATAAATATTAAAGATATAAATGTAGATCTTACATGTTGCATTATTGTGTTAAAAAATAATTGTAAGTTAGTGGATGAATCACCATATTTCATGTTTTGAAATTTTGGAATCTTCCTTAGTCCACAACTCCACATACGTATTTATATTGCAAAAAAAAAAACACCCTCGAAACGTTCGATAAACATACATGCTAACACAGTTTGGAATGGTCAAGCATATTATAAGTATAATACTACAGATATGTACATTCAGGGTTCAGAGTCTTGCGTAAGTTGACAAACTATTCCTCCACTAGTTCAGCCTCATAATACCAAACTATACATCGAATATCCACACGAATTCACTTACGACATTGTTCACTTATCTTGTAAATATAAGTAGGGATTCAACAAACATACAAAATAAAGTAGAATTACAAGTAAACACTCAACTACATTGTCATCATTTGAAAATATAAAACTCAATCTTAAAGCTAAAACCAGGGAATCGTGTCAGATTTCGAATCACATTGACTCTAACAAAGGTTGGCATCTTGCACTTGACTCTAACTTGTTTAATAAACGAGTCGTATCATATTAACTCAACGAGTTGTATCATATTAACTCGTTTATCATCTAATGGTATTCCACCAAACCTTCGCTTAATAAACAACCCATGTGGTGGCAACCTACTACCCCGTAGTAGTTACACTTGCCCAAACCCGCTAATTTAGTGTCGAATTCGGGTCATGTCAATTTCTAATGTTCTACAAGATTGATAAGTAGAAAAGATCGTTCTTATTCGGTGAAAAGAAAGGTGGGTCCAATACATGTTAAAAAAACAGTAAAAACACCCTTTTTTTTTTTTGAACAATTTACGATCAAAAAATATCAAATTAACCAAAATTAATCTAATGAGGGTAAATAAATCCCAAAAATACCCAGAAAATTAATCAATCAACCAACAAACCCCCCACACTCAACTAACATAAAATCAATCAAAAATGGCAAAAACACAGTCAAATTACAACCAATTGAAAGCACACCACTAATATTTTTGGAAATTATTTTTTTATTAAAAAGAAATTAAATAATTAAATGCCATTTTCATTAAACAGTAATTAATTGCAAAAAAGAGGAGAAAACATCATCACACGACTGTCACTAGGATTTTTTGCACCAAAATAAAAAAATCAATAATTCGACATAACAGTCAAAACTTATCTTTAATTCAATACACTGATACACATCAATTATATCGAACATTATTAATTAATTGTATAATTAATTAAAACCCAAAATCAAAATTAAACAATTACACAAAACCCAGAAATTAAATTGAAAAATTAAAATTAAAATTGTAAAAGGGGTACCTTTGGGAATGAAAAGATTACGTTTCCAATAGTAGATAACAAAGCACCAAAGAAACCCAGAAATCAAATAAAGAAGAGTACCACCAATGTAGTTTCTAAGCCATGTTTGAAGGAAATGAGGAAGATTTTCCCACATCGAAGAAGGAAAGAAACATCCCAGTAAAATGCGGTTATAAAAACTTGTTTCTTCGACGAATAATGATTTGTATTCTTCACTTGTTTCCCAAATCATTGTTTCTAATTTCAAGAAATTTAGATCTTGATTATGATTATGATGATGATGATGAGATTGATTGATTGATTGGTGATTTTGATTATTGAGTCAACTGGAAGATTTAATCGGAAAAAGAAAAATGGGGAAATTGTACGTAGTTGATTTGTTTGTAAAGTGGAGTAGCAGAAGAATGGACAGAAAAAAAAAAAAAAAAAAAAAAAAAGGAGCAGTGGTGGTGAAAAAGGAAAGAGAAAAAGGGTGAGCAGACTTGAAGTTGATGGTGGTAATGTGGGTATGGTGTGAGTATTTTTGCCAGAGAGATTTTTAGAGGGATGGTGTAATTTTTTGTTGTTGTTTATATAAATATGAACACAAGGGTATTATTGGTTTATTGTGGATTATTAAAAAAATTATTTCTCAAAAAAAAAAATATAAATAAAAAAAAGGTATGTATTGGATTGTATCTTAACAGATTTGATGAGATTAGAATAGATCCAAATAGATTGATGGAATTAGGCCTTGTTCACAATAGGTTTCAACCCCTATAAAAACTTATATAATACAGTCTTATTTGGTAAGAGCACTAGATTGTTAGATAAAATAAATTAATTAATTAAATTAATGAATTCAATAGTTAAAAAAAACTCACAAATAGTTGACCATCTTACCATAAGACGATCTTATCATAACCAGACACTAGTTAGTTTCACCCAAAAAATGTGTTATCATCCGCTTTTTAGCCTGTTTTGAAGAACAGAAACATAATGATTTTTGAGTTCCTCTAAAAACATGTTACCGTCCATCTTATGACCTTTTTCCCCAAATTGCATGGGCCGGGATCATAACTTATCCCAAAATTGCTATGCTTTTTTACCATGTTCAACGGGTCACCACAAGACTCCTCAAGATTTATTTCGGTTCCAAAATAAATGTGTTGTCATCCCTTTTATAACCTTTTTTGAAGAACATAAAAACAACTATTTTTGGAGGCTTAAAAACTTGTTATCGTCCCTCTTAGGTCATTGTTACCCTAAATTGCCTGGTTTAAGTTTATATTTTGACCATTAAGTGATCCTTGAACTTCAAAAAGCATTGAATAATAGCCTTTGTTTGAGGCCTCCAAAGGGGTCGCACCGAGATCCGTCTTATTTTCGTCATGTGTTTTTTACCACATGATATGGGCCACCATAGGACTCCTCATAATCGATTTCGGCCCTCAAAAATGTGTAGTCATCACTCTTATGGAATTTCCCGAAAAATAGAAAAATAATTATTTCCAAGTTCCTCTAAAAACTTCTTATTGTCCCTCTTATGACCTATTTACCCAAATTGCATGTTCTAGGTTCATTTTTGACCATACAGGAACCTCAAAAATTTTTTGGCAATTTTTTTTCGGTAACCTAAAACCTCAAAAAATAATGGATAATAGCATTCGTTTGAGTTGCCTAGAGGGACCGCACTGAGATCTGTCTATTGGAGATATTTTCAAGCAAGAGAAATCGGCTATTTAAGGTTCCTATTTTTTTTATCATAGGGGCACAGTGATAAATCTGGGGCAATTTTTTTTTTTGGGACCTCAAAACCTCCAAAAACAGTGACTTATAGCCTTTATTTTCAGGTTCTGAAAGGCTTGTCTTATTAAGCTCCATCCTATTTTCGCCCTATTTTTATACCACATGTTATATGTTATTATAGGATTTCCTAAGATCGGTTTTGGATTCTAAAAACTTGATATCATCCCTTATTCAGAGATATTTCGGAAGAAGGTAACAAAAACATTTTCACTCTCCCAAGACATTCTTTTGGCTTCTTCAAGTGAAATTAGCTTCTTAGAGTTCATGTATTGACTATATGGACCCTGTAAAAGAAGGCTATTTTTCATAGTTTTTGGAGGATGCAAGGTCCCGAGAAAAAAATTCCGGAAAAAATTACAATGTGTCTTATGGTTAAAAAGGGTGCTCGAGCAGCCTTTCGGGGTTCAAAAGTTAATATGAAGAGTCACAAAACCACGAAAAGACTAGTGTAACCTTTTTCAAAATTTGCCTAAAGATGTAAGATAACAATTTTTTCAGGTTAAAACTAAGCATGGAGCATATTCGAGTCAACTACAACACATGAGGTAAGTATGCAAAAACAAAACAAAGACTGGGACAACCCTCTGATAGTCGAAACGAAGGCTATAATTCATAGTTTTCGGTGGTTTTGGGAATCTGGTAAAAACGTTATTGAAAATTTTACAATATGTCTTTATGGTCAAAGAGGGCCTAGAGCACAATTTTGCGATTCGAATGTCATAAGATGAGTTATAGGAGAGCAAAAGGACTAGTGTGTTCTTTTTCGGACATTACCTAAAGAGGTTGAAATCGTGTATGAGTCCAAAGGTCACCTATAATACATGAGAAAACTATAGGTTGAAAGCAGTTAAGCAGTGCGACGCCCGGGACTACTCTTCGAAAGCTGAAAATGAAGATATTCGTAGTTTTCGGAGATTCAAGGGTCCCGGGAAATAATTCTAAATATTTTATTATGTGCCTTTATGGTCTAAGAGGGCCCCCGAGTTACTTTTCAGAGTTTACCCCAAAGATTCATCACAATCAGGCAATTTGGAAATTCAAAACATTAATATAGAATAACGTATTTCTTATTAATGGCCGATGAACTACTTACTTGCGTTTGGTTACTACATTAAGATTTCAATCTCGCCTATAGGCCTTGCAAAATGCGGCCCTCTGCACAAGAAACAATCACGATTCTTCGGCTTACCATCATACCCGGACTTCCCTTTGTCTTTTTTCTCAAATGGCTTGCCACCCCTGTTTCCGCGATCGTTGGTAGGTTTGGCTCCCCCACCTACCCCCTCCATCCCTTCCAAGGGACGAAGTCCCAACCAATAGAATTCTAGTTGTTGCATAGAAGCCGGAAAAGAGGATACGCCCGTCTCTTAAGAATCCAAAACGCTCACTCAACGAGGGAAAGAACCTCTCCCACTTGCGCATTTTGCAAAGCAATGAGTGCTTCTTTTTGCTTTCTCTTCTTCTACTGAAAATCGTTCTCATTCTTCTTAACTATTTAATTTATTTTAGAAACATAGATTCCCTACTTTTCTTTCTTCGTGAATCCGCATTAGCGAAAATCGCATCTTTTCTAGGAGCCTGAAGATATTCTCTTTCTCTAGAGTTAGAGGCTGCCACGGTAGACGAGTTATAAAAGAGCGAAAAGACCAGTATGCCTTTTTTCTAAAATTGTTTAATGAGGAAGATAATAAATTTTTAGAAGTTGAAATTTAGCGTGGGGTGTCATAGGGTCACTTGCAAAATATGAGAGATGTACAAGAGGAAAATAAGATAACACGGGATAACCCTTCAAAAGCTGTATACGAAGGCTATAATTCGAAGAGTTTTATACGCATTTCTGAGTATCCAAAGTTCCAAAATATTAAAAGGTTATATAAGTTTCCGCACTTTGTAACTCATTTTATAATCATTTAGATTTCATTTAGGTAGAAGTACAAAAAGATAGTTCCATTTTAGCCATGTCTCACAGCTGACACAGTCATATACTGCAGAATTTAAATTCGTTGTCACCTCACTTTTCTATAGGAAACATGTAACTCGTGCTTCAAAGATCCTCATAGAAGTATTATTCATTATATGACTCCTCTCTCTAAATTAAGGAAGAAATCCGGAATCCAATCCTCCAAACTAGCAAAAAGCTTATTAGCGCTACGTTCATTCTTAAAGTCGATGCTCTGGCTTCTGATAAATGAATATTCATCATAGGGTTATAAATCTAACTAGCTAGTGCCAGTTTGCCACACAAAACTTGGCTGTCAACCATCATGAATCATGAGTTGTTGCTTGTACTTTGTATTTCCGTACGTGTAAATTGCTCACAATTGACATTTAATAATGCTTAGTTGTATGTGTCAACTTGCCAATAACGAAATCAATACGTCACTCATAACTCATTGCTCATGACTCATAATTGGAGAGAGGGCACCGTAATTTAATTTAAGTGATTAAGGGGTTTCTCTCTTGATTCCAAGTAATTTTGAGATCGAATTTCATTATCGGTTTTGTGACTCCCAATCAACAAAAATATAAATCATAATTGTGGTGATCGAATCTCATTTTCGAAATTGATTTTCGTATGTACTACCACTTTCATCTAAACATTATATTAACCAAACCAAAAGTTACACAAAAACCTTCAAAAATGGGAGGAAAAACACTACATAACTTTAATTAATTTGTAAGAAATGAGTCCGTTTTGCTAAAGATTTTGTCCCAATCATTAATGTAATATATATACTCGCTAAATTCTAAATTACTTTTTACCATTATGTATTCTGTCATGAATTAAATATCAAAAAGTGTTAAAACTTGGCCGTAAGGTAATTCAGAAATTCAATAGTTAAGGACATAGGTCTTGTTTAGTTGACATATAAAATTAGAAAAATGCTATTTGTAGCCCTAAGGCCTATGAATAAGGTGCTTAAAATAGAAATTAATTTTCCATTCAAGCATTAATTACATAGATGTTTGTTTGATTTTTATTAAATTTCATAAATTATTACCATTTATAGAAATATATTTAATACTTATACTTAGCTCTAAGGGTTATATATACGGATTTGATTTTCATAGGAAGTGTGTGCATGTAGTCTAGTTTGGTTGGCAATAATGTAGGCGGGTAAGTTGAAATTCCCATAAATTAGAATTTTCTATACAAAACCAAACAACTTCGAACATTTTCTAGAAAATTTATTTTCATAGGCGTTAAATATTGGTAGAAAGTTATACTCCCTTCGTCCCTCTTTCCTTAATACGTTTTAACTTGCACATATGTCAATGCACTTATTTGACCTTATATATTTTTTGTTATGTGTATGTAAAAATAATTATAATAATTGAATATTAATTATGTATTCATTGAAACGAAACAAATAAGACCTCTTATAATTAAAAATAACATAAAAGATTCTCCCGTCTTATTAATAATATCAATATTTTGAAACGTACCGAAGGAGTACTTCCTTTGAGTAACTAAACGAGTTATTAAAGGGTGGGGTATAACAAAATATGGAGGGAAACTGGCAAATAAAAAAGTCAAGCAGGAGAGGTGTCAACGTGGACGTGGCATTAAGATTCTGGTTTATGAGCACGCTGGATTTGACTTTAGAGTTTCTCAGTCAATGGGCGGTAATAATTAGTGATAAAAGTATAATACGGAATAATAATTTAATTAATATTAATTAATACGGGCTTACGGAGTAGTAAACCAGATAAAAATAGAGTAACAGAATTCAGAAAGATAGTGCATGCAAGTGCAAAACTGCATAGCAGAAATTTCAAGGTTTATTTTACAATATACAAAAGAGAATTGACCCATTTGATAATCTGTTAACGATTTGTCTTTTACAACCTCACGTGTTTCCTATCTTCTGTTGCTATTTGGGGGCCAAAATAAAAAATATGGATCAATTTTGTTGGTACTACGGATTTTTTTTTTTTGAAAGGTACAACGGAGTGATTTAAATACGTATTTTTGTTAGGAATTATTGAACGACACAAATTAGTTAGTCTTAAGTACGTGTTTTATTCATGGGTAAACGGGTTAAGAAGAAAAGGGATACGAAGTAGAAAATGAGAGGGTGTTTGTTTGAGGGGATAAATAAAAAAGAATAGGGATAAAAATAGTGAATTATAAAGATGTAATGTATGGATTAGTTGATAGCGATAAGGAGGTGAGATCTAAAAAAGAATAGGAAGATAAAATAGTAAAAACCCTTCAATCCCACCAAACCTATTTCTAAGAAGGGTGGTAATGTGGTACGGTGGGAGAAATAAGAGATACGAATAGAAATGTTGAATTAGTTGTAATTATATCGAAGGGAAAGGATATAATAAAAAAAAAAGAGTAAGAGCAATATGATTGACATGATGATTTTATTATATCCCAAATTTGTTTTTTACTCTCCATGCATGTCTAATATGGGAAAAACAATAATATATCCTTATTTCTTCCGCCAATATCATCTTCGTATCCCTCCTTTTTATTCTTCGTATTCTTTTCCACGCGAAAATAAATAAAAATGAATTGACACTTATTAGAAATGATCGGAACTTATTGAATTAAAAATAAATCTACAATAACAAATACTGCTCATATTGACATATAAAACAATAAATAAAGGTACAATTACAAGAAAAAAAGATGATCAATGTCATTTTCAAATTCCACGTATGTAAGCATATAATAAACATAAAGTTATATACTCCGTACTAGTAATTTGTTGTAGCTTAGTCAGTTAGTCTTGTAGAGTAATATATATAGTAGAGATTAAAGTGTAGATTAAGCCAACTAATTTGAACCTTTCATCAAATGGAAAAAAAAGGGTTTTTCCAGCACTTTGTAGCTCATAAAGGGCAAAAGTGGTTAATATTTTTTGAATAAAATAATTACTACATAATACAATATACCTAACTAAAGTCATTGCTTTATTTCAAAAATAAAGGTACGTAGTAAAAAAAAAAAAAAAANTTTTATTCATGGGTAAACGGGTTAAGAAGAAAAGGGATACGAAGTAGAAAATGAGAGGGTGTTTGTTTGAGGGGATAAATAAAAAAGAATAGGGATAAAAATAGTGAATTATAAAGATGTAATGTATGGATTAGTTGATAGCGATAAGGAGGTGAGATCTAAAAAAGAATAGGAAGATAAAATAGTAAAAACCCTTCAATCCCACCAAACCTATTTCTAAGAAGGGTGGTAATGTGGTACGGTGGGAGAAATAAGAGATACGAATAGAAATGTTGAATTAGTTGTAATTATATCGAAGGGAAAGGATATAATAAAAAAAAAAGAGTAAGAGCAATATGATTGACATGATGATTTTATTATATCCCAAATTTGTTTTTTACTCTCCATGCATGTCTAATATGGGAAAAACAATAATATATCCTTATTTCTTCCGCCAATATCATCTTCGTATCCCTCCTTTTTATTCTTCGTATTCTTTTCCACGCGAAAATAAATAAAAATGAATTGACACTTATTAGAAATGATCGGAACTTATTGAATTAAAAATAAATCTACAATAACAAATACTGCTCATATTGACATATAAAACAATAAATAAAGGTACAATTACAAGAAAAAAAGATGATCAATGTCATTTTCAAATTCCACGTATGTAAGCATATAATAAACATAAAGTTATATACTCCGTACTAGTAATTTGTTGTAGCTTAGTCAGTTAGTCTTGTAGAGTAATATATATAGTAGAGATTAAAGTGTAGATTAAGCCAACTAATTTGAACCTTTCATCAAATGGAAAAAAAAGGGTTTTTCCAGCACTTTGTAGCTCATAAAGGGCAAAAGTGGTTAATATTTTTTGAATAAAATAATTACTACATAATACAATATACCTAACTAAAGTCATTGCTTTATTTCAAAAATAAAGGTACGTAGTAAAAAAAAAAAAAAAAAGAAAAAAGAAAAAGAAAAAAGTCATTGCTTAAGCTAGAAATTGTTTAGCTTAGAAAAATAGTAAAATATGGAAAAGGTAAAGAAGGATCAAGTGAGGTGGACGAGGCACCTTGATTAATTGTTTAATCCATCACTAGGTAAGTTTAAAGCAACGGCATAATTAAATTATCTAACACCCGTCGTTTGCGTTTCGACTCCGTTTTGAATTTTTAATTCTGTGCTATTAAGTTGCAAAGAGATTATTCCGTACTTAATGATGATGAATTGATAATAAAGATGTTAGTAATAGGAAAATGCACGAATCATTATTCGTTCATATTTTATCAGAGATGGAACTAGTAAATTTTTTTAGAATATCAATTAATTTTGCGGGTTCGTTATCCATGTTGGCTACTAAGGAGAAATTCATACGAAGCACTCCGTATTACTCCCTCTATTTCTTTTTACTTGCTACATATGTTTTTTTATTTCTCCCGAGATACAACTTAAAACGTTTATATCTCGAGTTACAAGCTTGTAAAAATTAAAAAATTATCCCCTCCGTTTTTTTAGTTGCAACATTTTAAAAGTTGCACTATTCATCTTTTAAGTGTTGATTTAATTTTATGATCAATGTATAAAGAAGAATATAGTCAATATGGATTTCGTTTGATTCGTTTTGATGAGCACTTTATTAATATATAATTTTTACTTTGTGTAATTTATACAAATATATAATTAGAGTTATAAATTGTTAAAAATGTGTCTCGGCAAGTGTGGAGAGTGAAATGTTGCAATTAAAAAAAACGGAGGTAGTATATGGTTGGATAGCATTAAATAAGATCTTATATGACTATATTTTATGATAAGCATATAAAACTAAAAAGAGTCAAAATAATTATATGAATAATGATAAAAGTCAATATGTAGCAAGTAATAAGAATCGAAGGGAGTATATTATTATGTAGCTTAAATTTCCTAACCCATTGTTATAAATTTAGTTATGTGACGCTTATAATAAACCTAATGCATTATTGGTGTTTAATATGAGTGTTTGGGTGGTAATTAACGCTCTTCAATGAACTGATAATCTTCTTCAGTTATGAGACCCTTGCTCCTTCTGATTGCCAAACTAACTATCCTAGATGCTGATATTCATTGAAAATTTTAATTATGAGGCCAATAAAAACGAAACTGCTACTGTGTGCTTGAAGAAAATTTGAACCACCATTCAACCACATTATTGTTGAGGTAACTATAAATACTTACCACAAAAAATGCTTGAACATTATTACACCATTCGTACTACACTACTCTTTAAGAAACACTGAAAATGTGATAATGATTATTATTGAATAATGTCTTTGATTTGACTTGATTTGATTTACATTGCCACAATATATGGGGACCCTAATAGATAGCATTATTTGCAATAATTATGAATTAAAAAGTCTTGTAGCTTGCACGATCCTTTAGATCCTTAATTTTTTCAATGTTGCACCAGTTGTCGCTAAAACACTTTAAGACTGATTGGATATAAAATAAATGAATTGGATTAGAATAGAATGAATAGATAAAATATAATTGGATTGGATTGGATTATATCATAAAGTATTATATTTAGAGGAATGGAAAGGATAATACGTGATTAGATTGGATTGAAGCTGATTGGAACTTATTGAGAAAAAATTCTCATTAGTTGATCACACTTACACACCCCTTAGTATATGGGTGCATGAATGGACTTTATATATTTCTTATCAAATATTATTTAATTACTTTGTAGCTGTTGATTTTTATTTTTTATTTTTTAGATTTTGCCAATAAAGTTAATTTTCTATGATTAATTTGTACGGTATTACATAAAAAAATGATTTGATTTTAGATTTATTGCGTGTCATTTATTTATTTATTGCAATGAAAGAGAAATGTAACATGTCATAGCTCAATAGTTAGCTTATTAATGTCTGACTTCAAGATCATGAGTTTAAATTTCATATAACTGAATGATAGCTAACAAATGGGTTGAGGGAATGACAATTCAATTTATATTTTTTGAAGCTAGTTATTTTCTATATTAAAAAAATTGAAAATTGAAACTTTTGTTTTAACAAGATATCTCTTTTGCGATTATTTTTTGTGGTATAAAATTAATTAAAGTAAATAGCAACAAAATCGAACAGCTCTGTTTCAAAACCATAAGCCGAAAAGTCCTAGAACTTATTTACGAATTTTTTTTTGTTTTAATTTTTAATATAGCTCTTCTCAACGAAACAAGTGATTTGCATTTGCGTGAT
Organism: Suaeda aralocaspica; assembly: GCA_016808085.1. NCBI lineage: Eukaryota > Viridiplantae > Streptophyta > Magnoliopsida > Caryophyllales > Amaranthaceae > Suaeda > Suaeda aralocaspica. The sequence goes on along the minus strand of PYUH01000062.1, from coordinate 2,921,158 downwards.
TGAAACAATATACGGTGTACTTTTTTGAAACAGACCAATAATCTCTTTATATTGATTCACATAGACTAGTCTATATGAATATATGATCCATCATTGCCATAAAAAAGGAATATGATCCATATGGATGCTCCTTATACAATTTTGTACGAGTACTTGAAAATATTAATAGGGTAAAGTGTTAAACAAAAACTGACAAAGGAAGTAATTTATGTCATTGTTTATGACAAATTGATAATCATATATAGTTGATGCATGGAAAATGCTTTTATACACAACACTAGAATAAAAACTTATAAAACCACTCTGTTAAATTTGGTTTTGTAGAACATGGTGTCAAATTTCAATGCTATGTAAAAAGAATATGATAAATAAAGTAATTATATTACAGTACAACAAATGTACATCAAGGGTTAAAGCCTAAAACTTCCGGAGCAATTTTAAGCAAAGGCTTCAATGTATCCCCTACAAATTTCCTAGCAAAAAGGAAGCACATAGATGTAACATGACCATTATAAGTACAATTAGACGATTCATACCTAAGACGATTAAGAAATTCCTCAGTTATGTCACGATTAATAAATCGACTAGGATGAGATCCACCATGTGACCAATCAACATAGGTAATGCTCTTGTTAGAAATTAAATTTGGAAATTCCAATCGTGCAAGAGTTGGAAAATAATGTTCATCATTATAACATGGTGGTTGACAGTAGTCTCTAAAAATGGAGTAATATTTTTTATCTGAAATTATACGAATAGCAAGTTCACGTTTAAATTCAAACCATTGAGATCCTTTTCTCCAGTCTTGTAAAGTTATGTTTGGGTGCATCTTGTGGTTGTAACGTCCACGACCTGATTTTCTTGGATCATCAAAAGAACCTAGAAAACTGACCTTAGAATTCATTAAGTAGTTGTAAATTGTGGTGAAATTAAACAATGGAATGCATGATTCAGAGAGCAGCACAAATCTTTGATTTGACAAATCTAAGAGAGCATTGCCCAAAAGTCTTCTTTCTGCATCAACCATTGACATAGTTCCCCATTCAACTTCCTGGAAAATAAAACTATTGGTCAATTATAATCAAATATTTAAGATTAAAGGAGTACAAGAATAATGAGAAATTCTAACACTTAAATAGTTGAAATAGTGAAACTCGAACTTGTGAACTTATAGACCTATAGTCTCAACTTGAAGTTCGGATCACTAGAACAATTGAAATAAAAAATACGGAAGTATTTGATTCAACAAACTAACTCATATTGTCATATGTACTGTAAGTTGATGTAACTAATAATTTTGAGTTATGACTAATCTCGTTAGTGTATTTTTCTTTCTTACTTTGTACTTAATTATGAATTATTAAAGGTAAGAAAGTAGCCGTGATTAGCTGATACCGACAACCATGTAAAAAATGGACCAAACAATCAAACAATATCTAACATAACTTACGAAAATGAAGCTAGTAAGTCACATCTCAATCTACACTGCAAGTCGGCCATGACAAGTCGATAAAATAATGTTTGTGCTTAATATTATCAACTTTAAGAAATGAATTATGGTTTAATGTCTATGTTCGTTTCCATTAATAGGCTGATTTGTGCGGTAACTTTGGGTGTATTTTTCGGCCTTTACTTTTGGAGTTTTGGGTAATGAATTGAAATTTGCAACTATTACTCAACCTTTTTTCTTCAGGGTACTACTCAACCTTTTATAGGCCTCATTAATTGTTAAGTAAGGGGAAATTGAGGTTAATTGTTAAGTAAGGGGAAATTGAGGTTAATTGTTAAGTAAGGGGAAATTGAGAAATTCCTTCTAGTCATTTTCTTTTTCGAAAAAATGGAATTTTTAAGACGGGGCGTTCTTAGTGTCTTTTCACCTTGTTTCACTTGGTTTGAGTTCATACTTTGACTATATGGGTACTTTGGAAAAATTTTGGCTATTTTTTTCCCGAGAACCCGAAGCCCTAAAAACTAGTGGATAATAACCTTTTAATTGAAACCACTGAAGGGGCCGACCCGGGCCCCATCATTTTTCACCCTATTTTTTTACCACGTGCTATGAACCACCTCAGGACTCTCCACAGATGGTTTCGGCCCCTAAAGACCTGTTATTATCACTCTTATAGCCTCTTCCAGAGAAGGGAAAAACAACCACTTCAATTCCGAGAGCAGTCTAAAATCTTGTTGTTATCTCTCTTATGATTTTTTCACCTCGAATCACTTAGTCTGGGTTCATATTTTGACTATACGAGCACCCCAAAAAATTTTCAGCAATTATTTTACCGGGACCCTGAAACCCCAAAAACAGTGGATAATAGCCTTTGATTGAGGTCTCCGGAGGGACCGTCCCAGGCCCCGTCGTTTTTTTGCCCCGTTTTTTTACCACTTACTATGGACCACCGCAGGACTCTCCACATTTGGTTTCGGTCCCTAAAGATCGTTAATCATCCCTCTGATGGCCTCTTCGGAAGAAAAGAAAAACAACCTCTTCAGGAAACCGTTTAAACCATGTTTTCACCCCTTTTATGGCATTTTTACCCTGAATCGCTTGGTCTGGGTCCATATTTTGACCGTATGGGCACTCCTGAAAATTTTTGATTTTTTTTTTGGGAACCCAATACCTTAAAAAACAGCGGATAATAGCCTTTGTTTGAGGCTTTCGGAGGGGTAACCTGAGCCCCATCGTTTTGTCGCACCGTTTTTTTTTTACCACGTTCTAGGGACCATCATAGGACTCATCAAGGTCAGTTTCTTTCCCTAAAGACTTGTTATCATCCCTCTTATAGCCTCTTCCAGAGAAGGGAAAAACAACCTCTTCCGAAAACCGTTTCAAAACCTTGTTATCATTCCCTTTACGGCCTTTTCATCTCGAATCGCTTAGTCTGGGTTCATATATTGACCATACGAGTACCCTGAAAACTTTTGATAATTTTTTTTTTCGGGACCTCGGAACCCAAAAAACCAGTGGATAATAGCCTTTTAATTGAGGCCGCTAGAAGGGCCGACCCGGGCCTCGTCGTTTTTTTTACCACTTGCAAGGGATTACCACAAGACTCCCCACGATCGATTCCCGACCCTAAAGACCTATAATCATACCTCTTATGGCCTTTTCTGAAGAAGGGAAAAACAACCTCTTTCGGGAACCATCTAATATCTTTTTATCCATCTTTTCATCCCCGAATCACTTGGTTTGGGTTCATATTTTGACCATACGGACACCCTGGAAAATTTTCGGCAACTTTTTTTCATGACCCCGGAACCCCGAAAAACAGTGAATAATAGTCTTTGATTGAGGCCTCAGGAGGGGCCGTCTCGAGCCCCATCATTTTTTTGCCATGTTTTTTTTCTACGTTCTATGGACCATTACATGACTCCACATGATCGGTTTTGTCCTCCAAAGATCTATAATCATCTTTCTTATGGCCCCTTCCGAAGAAGGGGAAAATTAGCCTCTTCTCAAAACCGTGTAAAACCTTATTTATCATCCCTTTTATCGCATTTTTACCCCGAATCATTTGCTCTGGATTCATATATTCACCATACGGTCACCCCGGAAAATTTTCGGCAATTTTTTTTCCGGGACCCCTGAACTCCAAAAAACAGTGGATAATAGCCTTTGATTGAGGGCTCCGTAAGGGCCGACCCAGGCCCCGTCGTCTTTTTTCCCTATTTTTTTTACCACGTGCTACCGAGGATTTCCGAAATCACGATTCCTTAGTCATTATTCTATCCCTCTCAACACCTTTTAGCGACCTCTCCCATGACCCTATTTTGTCCAAAGTGGTATTTATACCACATGTCTTCCTCGACCCGAGATGCCCTATGCTAAACATGGTTGAGGGCAGGCAGCCTCTTTTTGTACTATGTAGTATTTTCCTACGGGAGGAAGAGGGGAGCTCATGGTTGAGGGTAAACAACCTCATTTTGTACCATGTACTTTGTAGCATGGTTCTGGGCTTTAATGAGCGTATGCATGCACCCACCACAATTGTAGACTCTCCCCATATTTACAAGGGGCTTCCCCACACTTAGAAAATACTAAGGCGTCTAGGTAGCCTCTTCTCGCTCAATGTAGTAGCCTTTTGGGAAAATGGGGTCAGAGTGTTTAAGGAGGAGGGATGAATCGAAGCGAAATAGAGTTGAATCTCTGTGGATCGTCGTAGGAAAGCTACTCTACCACTATAATACCCCGTCGCGTATTTAAGTCGTATGTAATAGATTCAACCTGTCAATCGGTAGGAATTTTACTTCAAGGCGACCCTCACGACGCATCTAGCATGAGAGCCTTAGCCTACGACACGTACCCTTGGGAGACGGGCGCATGCGTCGCTTCTAGTCTGGATTTTGATTTAGAGGGGTTCAGTCATAATCCGACGTACGGTAGCTTTACGCCACTGGCTTTTTAAACAAGCGCGGTGACCAATTGAGCAAATCAATGGTTCATCTCGTACTAGTTTTAATTACCAATGCGGCACTGTCATTAGTAGAGTAAAACTAACACGTCTCACGACGGTCTAAAGCTTACGTTCCCTATTGGTGAGTGAACAATCCAACAGTTAGTGAAATCTGCTTCGCAATGATAGGAAAAGCCGACATCGAAGGATCAAAAAGCAACATCGCTATGAACGCTTGGCTGCCACAAGCCAGTTATCCATGTGGTAACTTTTTTGACACCTCTAGCTTCAAATCCCGAAGGTCTATAGGATCATTAGGCCACACTTTCAAGGTTCGTATTTGTACTGAGAATTAGAATTAAACGAGCTTTTATCCTTCTATTCCACACGAGATTAATGATTAAAATGGGCTTCATGTGTTATTTTTTGTAATTTGATATGATTTGACATTGGGCTATAAGCCTATCACTAGTGCCGATAAAAAGGGTTGGGATAAATATTGGGCTACAATGTGCGTTGGGCTTAGCGGTTCACATTATTGTAGTTCAGATTTCCTTTATTGTCTCTGCCATGTAACTTGGACTTTATTACTCTAAGCCTAAGAGTGAAGCACAAATAATGTGCTAATTAGACCCTATCTGGGGCATCAATATATAATTAACATTAAGAATTGCAATAACATAAATGGATCATATTTTTCCAATTAAAAAAAAAAAAAAAAGAAGTGAAAATTAGGCTTTTAACCTCAACCCAACAAAGTTTCAGAAATATGAGTAGTAATTTCAAATAAATAAATAATTAAAAGTTTAGAATTACCTTACTAGGAATACGTCTCATATAAAAGACGGAATCTTGAGACCAAGAATAATTATAAGAAGGGTGCGTATGAACATAGATTGAGTATAAACCTTGATGACCCTTAAAAAACAATTCCCACAATGGAGCTAATGGTAATGGCCCTTTTGTTAAAAACATGAAGGCCACTTTTGGTTCTCCCATTTGAGGAACCATTGATGCTCTCCAAAGTAACTCCTCATCACTTATATTATGACGATACCCTACTACATTTCCATCATTGTTTGAGGGATCATATGGTGGGTCCCATGGAAATGGCGATGGTGGATACCGATCAAGCGATAATTTGAAGGACTGTAAGGGAGTGTATAGCGATGGCCAAGAAGTGAGGGTGGAGAAAGGAAAGGTTTGAACAAGGGAGCTAATTGTTAGACCAAGAGATAAGCCTAAGGCAAATATAAGGAATTGTGTTAATTTAGCCATGTAATTTGGGAGAATTTTTGTATAATCGTACTTATTACATGCATAATGAGTTTAAGTACATCTTGATTATTGCTAGTAGTAGGACATCATGTGTTACCATTAAGTAATTAACTCAGTTAATCAAGTCAGTGTTTCTATATATAGGAGCTTAATTAGAAGAAGCCCAATTAAGTACTATTTTAAGTCAAACGCAAGTTAGGGGATATTGCATGTGTCTACGTAGTTTACTAGTTTGTGTACGTAGTATTTACGAGATTGACCCAACTGTGGTCTACGCTTTTTAATCCGAAAATTCTTTGGGTTTTGTCACTCTAATTAGTGTTACAATAATCAATTGCTAAATCATAATCAAAATTCAAGGTTTTTGGTTGTGATTCTTATAAGTTTGACTAATTATTTATTCTTTTTACAAAATATAATATACATAGTATGATAATTTTAAAAAAAAATCGCATTCATATATATAGTTAGAGGTTAAGCTTTTGATTTAATTAAAATTACGGAGTATGACATTGAATAAAAGAGTTACACGTATGTGTGACAACATTTTTGGTCAACAACCATCCGTCACATACATGCAAATTTAATGGTTTGACAAGAGATTCACCCACTGTACGAGTAATTATTGAGAATGATGAGTAGCTTTAAGTGGTTAAAGTTTTTCTCCGACTCTAGAAGTTACTGTGATCGATTCTCACCCCACCATTTGTGGCTCCTTACTCCTTAGCACCAAACTGACTAGTGATTACCTAGTATCAGAATACTTCCTTAGATTCACTACTTTCAGACGCTGATCACTTGTTCTTAAGTAAATGAGAAAACAACCTCAAATAGCTCGATCATTTTGTACGCTACATGTTCAATTTAAATTATGCATGTTGCCAATTTGCCATACCATATTATTAGATTTACCAGGTCAATTTTTGTCTTATGCTTAGTTTGTTAGTTTGACATTGGGCATCCAACGACCAACGTTAAGTTTGCATACCCTTTACTCCTGGGTCAAGGTCTGCAAACTGCAATAATGAGAGGAAGAAATTCAGTTGCTAAAGAACATGTTGAAGTTATAAAAATGAATGAAATTTAATTTCGATTACTCTTTAAGCTAAGTAGCTCGGTCCAAAGTGCTAGGTCAATATCATGTAGGGGTTATGTATGATAGAGTATGAAAGTTATTTTTGGGATTTAACTATCAATTTAGGTTTTTGATTGAGTTGTTCATTTAATATGGTATTAAAACCAGTGTAGCACAAATTAATTACGTGTTCGAATCTCATTCACCCCTTCTTTTTAATTGAAATTATTAAGCACTGGGTGTTGTTGCTAAAGCAATAAGGTGGGGTAGGGACTGTGAGGATTTCGCTGACGTAGACTGGATGCGTGAGTGAATTGGTTGCCTGTTGACGTACCCTCCAAGTACCTGCAAAAAAGGGACAATAATCCTCGTAGGATTATTTCCCCCTCCGATGCTTAAGTAAGTATTTGAAGGAGAGTGAATAAACAATAATCAACAAGTAAACAATTCTAGAGAGAAGTTCTAGAGAGAAGTTTTCCCTTTTTAGTAAGTGTTTTTTGTCTTGATTTCAGTGTACTTGTTATCAGAATTTTTGGACTATTTATAGCCTCAAGTACAATTTCTTACCCACTGAGATTGTGACATTTGTCATCATCTCTTTGATTATCTTCCTTCATTTGCCTAATGGGCTTTTAAAAAGGAAGTTTAAGGCCCCATGGTTTGTTTTAGCTCTTTTTGTCATTGACGAATAAGAGTTTGACATGTGGCAGATACAGAGTTACAAATGGACCAGTAAAAAGGTGACACGTGGCAGTGTGGGCCCACTCATGGCAGACTCATCACTGCCACGTGGCAATCCTATGCTGGCATTTTAAGGACTCGTGGCCCAATTGTGATATGACACGTGGCCATGTGGGGTCCACTCATAGCAGACTCATCACTGCCACGTGGCAATCCCATGTCATCTCTTTATAGGGACACGTGGTCCACTCAGAAGCTGACACGTGGCGGCTGACTTGTCATGCCACATCACTGGGTATTGGGGCTCATGTTGTATCAACATTTCAAATCCAACACGCTCTCATGTGTGGGGTGTTGTGATATAGTATGAAACCTAATCTTGACTTTTAACCATTAGCTTATGTTTTTGGTTGAATTGATCATCTGATAAATGTGCACCTGGCCCAAAGTTCACACTAGCTAGCTAATTGAACGAATCAATTTTTTCTTTTACTAGTCACCCTAATTGGATTGTGAAAGAATGAAGCTGCTATAATTCATGTGAAATATCACTCTTGCGTTAGAAATGTATAATAAATTATATAAGATGGTCTTATTAGTAAGAGTGTAAGGCCATTACAAAGTTAGGCATATTCATAAATATATTCACACACACGCACGCACGCGCGCACACACACATATCTTGGTCTAGAGGTTAAGATTGAGGGCTTGTGTATGATAGATCATAGGTTCAAATCCCCCTCTCCTATTTAGAGGATCATGTGAATACGTTTTCATCACAGGTTCGAATCCCCTCCCTATATTTAGAGGATCATGTGAATACATTTTTACCGTGAAAACCTTTACATTAGAGACATTAAAGGGTACACACTTATTAATGATGTTTTTATAAATATTGTTTGTAAAAAGACGCATACTCTTGTAATATGTAACACACACACATATATATATCGTATATATAGGGAATGCATAACCCTAAATTTTTATCTTGTGAAATATTTTAGTTAAAAAGATAGGTTTTGATTTTGATTTTTTTTTTCTTTCAAAATTTTGTTTATGTATGATACATTATCTATTTGGTTTTATAATTATGTTTACTAATTCGTAGATGTTGTTTATCTTATCATACTTTTTCTATAATTGTAAATTTAAATAAAAGATGGTCGATTTAAATGAAATCGTATTCCTTTTTTCAATAAAACAATCTCATATATAATTAAGGTTTTATTGAGTTACCGCTCTATATGTCAGAGACTTGTTTGTTGTTAGAATTGATTTATTGAATTTAACTTTTGTGGACATTGTACTCCCTTTGATTCTTTTAACGAGGTGGTGACAATAGTTGGGTTTCTTCACTAGCTCTAATTTTTTGTATATATATATATATATATATATATATATATATGAGTTGGTCACACCATTAGTTATAGGTACATGTTGCCAAGTCACGTATGAGGCTTAGACAAATATAATTGAATTGAATAAAAAAAATGTTCAGTGTTCAAACAATTTATTACCAAAACAAAAAATACTAGTATAATAGTATATAATAATATGGATCAATGTATACGGCACAATGATGGTACTCTAAGAAGAAAATCCTAGTAGTTTGGGAGCAATTTCAAGCAAAGGCTTCAATGTATCCCCTACGAATTTCCTTGCAAATAGAAAACACATAGATGTTACATTATTATTACCAATATATGTACAATTCGATAGCCCAAATCTAATGTTGTTTAGGAAATCCTTGGTTATGTCGTGGTCAATAAATTTACCAGGATGAGATCCAATATTATGTTCCCAATCGACATAAGTAATGCTCCTATTATAAATCGAATCCGGGAAAAGAATGTGTGCAAGAGTTGGAAAATAATGTTCATCGTTGTAACAAGGTGGACGACAATGATCTTCAAAAATGAAGTAATATCTTTGATCTGCAACCATGCGAATGGCATGTACGCGTTTTACTTCAAACCATTGAGAACCTTTTCTCCAATCTTCTAAGGTTACGTTGGGGTGCATACTAGGGTTGTAACGTCCACGACCAGCTAATCTTTGGTCGTCAAAAGAAGGAAGAAAACTGAGCTTAGAATTCACTAAGTAGTTGTAAATTGTGGTGAAATTGAATAGTGGAATGCATGATTCAGAGAGTAACACAAATCTTTGATTGGAAAAATCATCTAAGAGGGCATTGGCTAAAAGTCTTCTTTCTGCATCAACCATTGACATAGTTCCCCATTCAACTTCCTTTACAAAAGAAAACACGCACAATCAATCGATTAGTATGATAATTTTTTTTAATTATCCATTAAATAAGATCGAGTAACCGTAAGGTCAAATTACTTTTAGTAAATATAATCAATATAAGTTACTAAGATTCCTTGAATAAAATATCAAAAAATTACCTGACTAGGAATGGACCTGTCGTAAAAGACGGAATCTTGAGGCCAAGAACGATTATAAGAAGGATGAGTATGAACATAGATAGAGTATAAACCTTTATGACCCTTGAAAAATAATTCCCATAAAGGGGCTAATGGCAATGTCCCTTTTGTCAAGAACATGAAGGCCACTTTTGGGGGTGTCCCTTGAGCCATTGAAGGCACCATTGATGCCTTCCATAACAATTCCTCGTCACTCATATTGTGACGCCCTACTATAATTTCATTTATAATTGCCGGATCATGTGGTGGACTCCACCGCGATGAAGATGGTATGTCCCATTGAAATGGCGGTGGTGAGCCAGGCTCCTGCGAAAGAGTCAAGAATGGTAAGGGAGTGTTGTGTAAGGATGGCCAAGAGGTGAGGGAGATTGGGAAAGTTTGAAGAAAGGAGCCAATTGTAAGACCAATCGATAAGCCTAAGGCGAAGATGAGAAAATGGTTCAACTTAGCCATTTTTTTTTTTTTTTTGTGGCTTATTGACAAGAAATTAGTATAGTCGTCGTATTCATTATAAGTACAATGAGATTTTGAACATGTTGATTATAGTTGCAGAAAAAGTGTAAGCATTGACTCAATTATAATTTACTTAGTTAAATGAAGGTAGATTTAGAGACCTAGGATATTTTTTTAATCAAAGATTGTATGAGTTAAACGTAAGTTAGGGGAAATTGCATGTGCATGTGTTACTGTATGTGGAACTTTAATTTCTATATATTTTTTAAATTTTGACGACAATGAAATTGCTTGTGTGATGTGTTAGTACTTTAGGAGGCTCCTAATTGTGATTTATGAACTATGCAGTATTTGAATATTCAATGGTTAAATTATAAGCTAAAATACGTATTTGAAGTTTCAATGGTTAATCATAAGCTAGGTTGGAAAATTACGTACTTGTTCCATAAAAAAAAATCATCTTTTATCATGCAAATCCTGATTAAAAAAATATTTATTTTGATTAGATTGATCAAAATACTACGAGTATTAACCTATTATTAATAAAAGTTAGCAAAAATTACAATTAAAATTTACTTGTAGTTTTTAAGTATTTGCGCATAACGATTATTAATGAGCTAATTAAGCCAATCAATTAATAGACGTGTTCTACTGTTCTAGGTACTATACTTATCGTCCCCTAAAAAAAAGTACATATTGGTCGATTTTACGTAGTTGCATAATTAAGGAGAATCAATCGAGTTCGTGTTCATAATAGCTTCAATGGTCGATGGATTATTAGACGTGCTAGTCTCACATCATTGCATGCACGCGTGATGTGTTCTTGATGTTGCTATAGGTGCCTAGGCCATACATATACTTGTTTGTTTAGTCTCTCTAAATGTCAAGATCAAATTAATAATTATTTAATTTCTTGGACCAAGGTATATGTTTTGAAAGAAACCCTTGTAATGCAATATTACTTAAGTAAAATTGAAGTAAATGTGGAGCTTAGTTCACCATTTCAGTGAGTGAAGAAATAACAAGTTAATTAGCACAAACTTTTGTGAACTAGATAGGCATATGTCCGATTGTGGTTTATTGCATTAGGAACAAGGAAAGTTTAGTTGTATACACAAATATCAGAATTCAAGGCTCAAAAAATAGTCTTGCCTTTCATAAATAAAAAAAAAAAAAATTGAAGCGTGAAATGCANATTTTGAACATGTTGATTATAGTTGCAGAAAAAGTGTAAGCATTGACTCAATTATAATTTACTTAGTTAAATGAAGGTAGATTTAGAGACCTAGGATATTTTTTTAATCAAAGATTGTATGAGTTAAACGTAAGTTAGGGGAAATTGCATGTGCATGTGTTACTGTATGTGGAACTTTAATTTCTATATATTTTTTAAATTTTGACGACAATGAAATTGCTTGTGTGATGTGTTAGTACTTTAGGAGGCTCCTAATTGTGATTTATGAACTATGCAGTATTTGAATATTCAATGGTTAAATTATAAGCTAAAATACGTATTTGAAGTTTCAATGGTTAATCATAAGCTAGGTTGGAAAATTACGTACTTGTTCCATAAAAAAAAATCATCTTTTATCATGCAAATCCTGATTAAAAAAATATTTATTTTGATTAGATTGATCAAAATACTACGAGTATTAACCTATTATTAATAAAAGTTAGCAAAAATTACAATTAAAATTTACTTGTAGTTTTTAAGTATTTGCGCATAACGATTATTAATGAGCTAATTAAGCCAATCAATTAATAGACGTGTTCTACTGTTCTAGGTACTATACTTATCGTCCCCTAAAAAAAAGTACATATTGGTCGATTTTACGTAGTTGCATAATTAAGGAGAATCAATCGAGTTCGTGTTCATAATAGCTTCAATGGTCGATGGATTATTAGACGTGCTAGTCTCACATCATTGCATGCACGCGTGATGTGTTCTTGATGTTGCTATAGGTGCCTAGGCCATACATATACTTGTTTGTTTAGTCTCTCTAAATGTCAAGATCAAATTAATAATTATTTAATTTCTTGGACCAAGGTATATGTTTTGAAAGAAACCCTTGTAATGCAATATTACTTAAGTAAAATTGAAGTAAATGTGGAGCTTAGTTCACCATTTCAGTGAGTGAAGAAATAACAAGTTAATTAGCACAAACTTTTGTGAACTAGATAGGCATATGTCCGATTGTGGTTTATTGCATTAGGAACAAGGAAAGTTTAGTTGTATACACAAATATCAGAATTCAAGGCTCAAAAAATAGTCTTGCCTTTCATAAATAAAAAAAAAAAAAATTGAAGCGTGAAATGCAGATGATGGAAAGACATAAAGTGATGCATGCATAGCTTCGTTAACAATTTAGTGAGACCTGTGCAACAATCTGCACTATTAAACCACAAGCCATGGAATATTGATCAGTAAAACATGAGCGTAGATTATAATGAATTAATGAGACAACCTCCAAAGTCAACGCTGAATTAATGGGTGTTCACCGGTCCAAAACCGATCCGTTCCAGTTTGACCGATTTTCTAAAAATTCAAGAATCGGAGAGCGGACCGCTTGTTTCAAGACTCGGACAGGACCGATTAAACCGGTCTAAAATCCGAACCGAACTACATTAAACCGTTTTAATAATTTTTCCTCTTTTAACTATACTTTTTTTTTCTATACTTTAAAACAAAAGTTGAAAAAATAGCGAAAGAAAACCACAAATTCCATGAATTTCTTAAAACTTAATAAACGTTGATCGTTAAAACGCTATTTTTAATAACTTAACAAGATGTAAGTTTAGTATAATTATACGTTTGTAAATAATTTTATAAGTAAAAAATGGTTCGGTCCAAGTCCAAATTTTAAAGGGTTTTAGATCGACCGGACTTGAAATCGAAAATTCAGATCAAATTGATATAAACCAGTCCGGCCCATACCAGTCCAGACCAGATTTTAAACTCTCCTAGTCATGATTTATGGAAGGGCATTAAAGGAGTAGGGATTAGTTAGGACATTATGATATGGACTCAACAATAAGAGTTGAAATTGTTGCCAACTTTAGACTTGTACGCTTTCATTTACGGTTACCGCAATTTAAGCCTTGTTATTTTTGGATTAATTTAATTAATTTGAACTTTATTACTCTTATCATGTAGTGTAGGAGTTGATTTGAACCGACTTGAATTGAAAGTAAGTCAAAAAAATTGATTAGAAGAAAGTTCTCATTCTCTTTCTATAAGGTCTATAATTTTAAGGAAATATTGTTCAGAAATTTAGAATGACCCATATTACAACCGGTAAGTTGTAACTATGGAAAAAACACCATTTAAGTGGTCATATGAGCAAACATCAACTATGACATTGGATAGGCCTAATGACACAACACCGTATAATTCGTTAGTGTTTTGTAACTTGGAGTTTTTTTTTTTTTTGAACAACTTGGAGTGATTATGAGTAAAAAATTAAAGATGCTTACGCAATCTTGAAGACTGTTTGACCTGCAAGAAAATGTCAAAATCGAAATTATACCTCGTATGTTATTAAGCACACCAAAATTAAAGTTGATGTTATTTTACACACTCAAAATTAAACCTGATATTATAATATGCACTCATCAAAAGCGAAATACTATTTCTAAGCCTAATATACACTAATATATACGGTTGCACTCACCATAGTGTCGAGGTTCGAACTTGTGACATTGGGGTTTAGGAGCTAGTGAGCTGCACCCAAACTTCCGAACCTTTGGCAAAACAGTGAGACCGGAGGAGAGATTGACCAAAAAAATGGAGAAATACGAGAGCAAAGAAGCAACTCCTTCAAACCTAAGTTATCAACCTAATCCCAAATCTTCTGCAATCACGCATCATCAGCGAACTAAATTCCAAGTAATTATTCCTCTCTAATCCTCGTTTTAATTGCAATTTAATTTAATTTTTTTTGCACCCCATAATTTCTATTGTTTTTAATTTTCTTAAAATTTTATATGCTTGAATTTGCATTAGAAACCCTAAGTGATGATTAATTGCGCTTTAATTCGCCTTTAACTGCATTTCCTTCTAATTATCAATTCGTTTTTGTGTGATAGTGTGTTTGATCTTGATTTAATGTAATAAGAATTTCTACTTTTTTTTTTTTAAAAAATTTGTTTTTCCCCTTTTTGAGCTTTGAATTTGCAATTTTTTTCTGGGTTTTTGGGTTTTGAATTTCTTGTTTAAGATTTGTTGTTGTTGTTGTGAAGTTGAGGGTTTGTTTTGCAGGGTATTATTTGAATTGGGAATATTTGAACCTTTGAATGATATAATTCAGAAATTATCAATTTGAAGTGCAGAACAATTCATGTGATCAAATGCTATAAATTAAACTCATTCTTTCGATCTTTCGTTTCGTTCCGAAATTCCTTGTCGATTGGTGTAAATATATATTGGGTTGTGCATTTTTAGGAATTACAGCAAAGGCGCTTGAAAGTGCAAACAAAGGCCAAGAACAAAAACAAGTCCAAAGGTTCATCGAATTTCCGTCGTAAGTTTCGTAACAATGACAGCATAGTTCTGAATTGAGCTTTACTAAGCAGTACAATGGAGTGTTACAAGCTTTTGTGAAATGCTTGCTGATTTGCAGGTAACAAAGATACAGTTGTTGAGGATGTTGTTACACAAGCTGATGCGGAAGACCATGTAGGTGAAAGTTTAAAAAATTCGAGTGTTGGACATTTTTCCGAGGGAAAGGGTGGTAGTGATGTATCATTGTCAACTTCTGATCTCGATGTGCATCCTGCATTGAGGAAGAAAAGGTTGCATTGGGGGTAATGATCTAGTACTTATTGCTGCTTATTACTATATTTACGCCTTATTTAGTAAGGCCTTGAAGCCTTTAATTTATCATTGAGCTTGCTTTCATGACACTGATCTAACAAGTACGTTGTGACCTCTTTCTTTGTGTTGAATGATAGGCTAGACTCAAAAGCGCGGTGGGAAAGAAAGGCCAACATGTAGTGTTTGCAGGAGCAGTCACATGTGATTGGCATGACGTAAGTTGTTTATTTTCTGCAGCTCCAATGTTTAGGATGGATGATTCTGCAACTTAGGGCCTGTTTACTTTAGCTTAAAATCAGCTCAGCTCTTCTTTTATTTTGCTACTC
Organism: Suaeda aralocaspica; assembly: GCA_016808085.1. Lineage (NCBI taxonomy): Eukaryota > Viridiplantae > Streptophyta > Magnoliopsida > Caryophyllales > Amaranthaceae > Suaeda > Suaeda aralocaspica. The sequence continues at coordinate 2,905,694 of PYUH01000062.1, read as the reverse complement.
ATTAATCCTTCGTAAAAAACTTTCAGCTCAGCTTCAATCAGTTCAGCTCAGATCAGTTCAGCTGAAGTAAACAGGCCCTTAATATGCCAAGATAGGTGAATACTGGAATTGTATCCCTGGACAGCATGTGAAACTGTTTTGCTTCATCAACGATCAGTCAGTTGAGCTGTAGTTTCACCATGACAAAATAGATCTGGACAGCTGATTTTTTTTAACTACTTGTTCCTTGTAAAGCAGCAATTACCTAGAGTCGAAGGACTAATTTGTTTCTTTGGCTAAATCTTCTCCCACATACATCCATTGAGGCTCTCGAGGAACGACCGAAGGGTTTTGTAGTAGCCTGTGCGTTGTATAGACTTGTAGGTGATTGTAGCAGCACATAACTTTTGTGTTTCATGACGATTAAGAGGTTGTAGTCTTAGGAAAACATTTTTTTGGTGTATTTTCTACAGATCTAAATGGCTCTTTTTTTGTTTACTGAACGAAATGAAACAAATTACTCATTCAATGAATGATTTCTGATAATTTGTCATGGTTCTCTTGCAAGCACTAAATGTCTTGATTTTGATCATTTACGAGTAACTAAACAGAGACAACTCTCAAGCATGAGTGATCTTGATATTTGCAACTGTTGAAAGCAACTAACAGAAACGACCCTCAAGCATTAAGATATAGAATTTACCCTGTTTTCATTCTTACTCTTGTTGAGAATTAAGAAAACCGAGAAGTTTTTGATTCAATAAATCTTTTAACAAACATTCATATAGCATAAAAACTGAGCATCTTTATATATTACTACAGTTAAAGATTTTTAAATAAATCAGTACATTATATTACACTGGATGAATTGGATTAAGCCTTGTGTAGCAGTAAACTTGAGTAATTAAATCTTGTTTATGGACAATTGGACATGAAGTGCTAAGTTTATGAAGGAATCTACTTTCTCTGTTAACCAAAACTATCCCACATCGCTAATAGAAGCAAGAATGTGATACAAGGAATACATAAAACACCATTTCTTCAACATATCAATTCATACCTTTCTCGGCCTTTTGGCTAAGATCAAGTGTAGTATCTGTTCTTATCAGTTTAATATCTGATACGTGGGCCAATGGCCCACAATGATATTAAATTTATTTTTTAAGGGGGGAGATCCACCACAGTGGCTTGCTACTGGGATCTTCAAGCGTCGCCCATGCGTTGCACTACTGCACGGGCCTGACGCACTCCACCAATTTAAGTTAAATATGTTTGTTAGTGTAATTAATTAATAATTGGTAAGTTATAATGTTTTTATCATGAATAACATATCCAATGTAATTGTATAAAAACAATCAAATTAAGATCATTGTCAATCACAGAACAAACAAATAAATTAGGAGTATTGTTGGAACGTTCAACAATCAATGATCATTGTAAGGTTTCATTGATGTACTTTGTTCAAAGGTTTCATTGCATTCAGAATGCAGAATTTTGATTCGGTTATCAATCTTCATCCTTTTCTCCTCTGGGGTTGCTTTGTGACAATCTCCGAAATGAGTAACAAGGCTTCCAAAGCATGGCACAATCGAGCCTTGTTGAGATCAAAAGCGCTGTGATTTCTTGCTTGATTTATCTCTAATGGTATACCATACACAAGCAATAACATAAATTGCCAGGCTTTTGTTAAGCAAAATTGCTTTCATGGAGAACATGTCAACAACGGAGAAAATGACAACAATCAAAATACACTAAAATTGCAAAGTAAAAGCTGTTTACAAAAATATCAGTCTCAAGCATCAGTATGCTAACTGAGAAATTAGACTCACTTGGGGAATTATTAACATTATTCTCTCTAGAAGAAAAACTATTTCTTCCAAATCAAAGGGCCGGGTTGAGAGCAAGTTCAATTTCCTCAAGTGAACGGCCTTTGGTTTCGACAACGTTGCCAGCTATGTACAATACAGCTAATAGACAAACTGATCCAAAACCCAGATACACACTGCTAATTCCAAACTTGTTCACCACGCTCAAGAAGTAGAGACCAATTATGAAGTTCGAAGCCTGCAAGATGAAAAAAATTGAGAGGAAAGAAAACAACCATCCATATGTTACTATGCTGGTGCATAAATCAGAAGCTTGATGCAAAGCATATACTACATACTACTTCATGCGAAAAACTTACCCAATGCATTCCCAATGACAAAGCGACGGCTTTTGCACGGATTCTTGAAGCAAAGATCTCTGGAAGCAGAAGAGCAGGCACGGGGCCAGCACCAAGTGAAAATGAAAGGACGTATCTGCATGGAAGCATGTATCAATTCGAGTTATGGGAAAAATACAAAAAAAAAAAAAAAACCACAGGCAAAAGACTCACAGAACAGTTCCCACGACAGCAAGAGTGCCCGAGTACGGTGCTAGAACCTTCCACGTGAATGATAGTGACAGCAACAACATTGAAGCAGCCTTCAGAAATGGGATGTTCCAAGAAATATATCAGGAAATATGCAGTAATTATAGATAGATTTGGAATTAGAAAAGACTTCAAAGAGGGAGCTTTTATAACGGAGTAGTAATTTCCGGGTATTCAAAAACTAGGATTGATTCAATAAGATATCTCAAAACTGCCCTTTACTAATTGTTCAGTGACAAGGAAATCATTCAGTTAATGAAACATTTCCAAAGCGGAGTGCTATACTGCAAAACAACAATAATATCGGAGCCTACACCCTAAAAATGGGTTTGGTTGCATGGGCCATCATTCACAAAGATTAACTCTTCCTCCATTCAATTCTATCTAGAGCTATACCTAATATTCTTAAATGACACAGTGCTTACCCCTCCCATCCAAGTTAACTTAGGTCTCCCTCAGCTTCTTCTAATATTCTTCTCAACTTTCCTAACAAAAAGCATCTTATGGACAGCATCGCACTTGAACTGATCTAGGTTCTCTCTCATCCTGTCCACAATACCTCCCATCCCTCATTTTTCCCATTATGTCCATTTCAGATCGAACCTTTAAGAATTACACAGATTTTTTCAAAAATAAAGGAAATGTTACCATTCCCGAGAAACTTGTCATCAATAGACTTTTTCTTCCTTGTTTGTCCATTAAAGAAGAGGCAACAGCAGTCCCTACAAGAAGTGCAGATGACTCAAGTGAACAATTGAGCCAGATACAAACAAAATAAGTTAGCAAAATGTTCCATTCCAGCTTACCAAAAACATTTGCTGCTCCAACAAGGGCACTAGCAGCAACATCAGATGCAATTCCAGCACTGCGGAATACAGAAGTGGAGTAATATACCACAGCATTGATTCCTGCCATCTGCTGAAACAGGAAAAGTGCGGCACCAACACTTACCACTGCACATAAGGATAATAATAACATATAAAAAGCCTTTAGACATATCATCGATAAAAATGATAAATGGAAGTGGCTGCACACAATGCCGGACTGATTCGCTGATCCTAGTAGAGACAGCAGTAACTAACTAATGATAGGATGCTTTTTGAGTAGTTGCATACTTGTAAGTATAACCAGAGGAGAGGAGAGGAGAGGAGAGGAGAAAAAAATGTGAATTCTTACGGGAAAATTTCAAAGAGAGTTGTGGCCTAAAGCTACCGTAGAAATTGATATCCTAACGCTATTCACCTTTTGTAGTCACTTTCTATCATTCAATCCCGATATAAGCTTCCTTCCTATTTGGTGCTTGTTCATTTACTGTTTTATACAATCAATCCATCCAATCTATAACATAATGTTAGCATTAGGGATTTGGGGACAGAAACTACTTGGAGATACCTTTCCGATAGCGGCTACTGAATAGATCAAACCAACCAGCTTCTGGTTCAGAAGATCCTTGAACAGATGTTCTTAAATCATTCATCACCTCAGGGACCCTTTCTTTTCCATAAAGTGTTGCAACAGCCTTTTGTGCTTCAGCAATTTTTCCTTGCTACAAGATTAATGTATCAGCAGAGCAAAATTGTGAAGATTCCAGCGGTTGTCATTAGTCATCATAGGAGGAAATGAAAATTCTAAAGAGAATGAATTAGCACACCTGGAAAAGCCACCTAGGGCTTTCTGGACAGAAGCCCATCCCAAGAGCCAAGAGGATAGAGGGAATTGTTGCTATACCGAACATTGTCCTCCACCTGTGAAATTAGAGGGTTACAACAGATTAAGTCACCTATTATATAGATACATCGTTGGCATGAAATAGATGGTAATAAATGAAATCATGTTGTAGTCACAGGTAACATGGCAAACTCATCTCTGGAGTAAACATCAAAATAAAGATGCATTTAGCTTGATAGGTAAACAGAGCAGATGGGCAAACACAAAGCAATGGAGAAATCAAAGTACCACAAGGGGTTTCCCGCTAAAGGCAATCCAGCCACCAAAGCTGCAAGGATTCCAATGCATATAAAAAGCTGGTTGACAGAGCCAAGTGCACCTCGAATATCAGTTGGTGAGATCTGCAAAGTAGAAACGACCTCACTGTTGAATTTCAGAGCCCATAAAAATCCGAAAGAGGGACAAGATGAAGATAAATTTTGAGGTAATTACCTCGGATATGTATAATGGGACTAAGGCAGATGATATACCAATTCCAATGCCACAAAGTAAACGACCAATCATCATTATCTGTACAGTTTTTGCTGTAGCACTATGAAGATTTTGCAGGAGATGTTACAACTAAGCTTCTTCTGTAAGTAAATGTAAGATGTTAATACACAGTATATTGAAGGTGTACAAACCAGAGATAAGCCCCAACTGCAAGAGGAATCGCATCTAACTGAAAAGTCCTCGTTCTTCCAAATTGATCAGCCAAAGATCCACCAGTAAATGAACCAACAGTTGCTCCAGCAAGCAATATGCTCACAACCCATCCTGCAGGAATGTAACACAATCATTCTGAAAAGAGTATCAAAGATTATGTATGTTGATGCGAATAAGAGAAAAGAAATTTATCATTTTATTATTAAAAAGATCTCAAACGTATTCTACGAAGGTTTTCTGTATGCAAGCTTCACATTTCCCTTCAATGATAACTTGCCTTGTAAAACAGCTTCACCAGCAATAGCCAGATCTGCAGATAAGTAGTCAAGAGCTCCATTTACGACACTGCAAAAATAATGAATACAAGTTCAGAATTAAATTGTAAAACGAGACAAAAACCATAAGTAAATGCCTCAAGTTTCCAACAGCAGACTTGTTTCACTAGTAACGAAACTATACAATAAACCACACCATAGAGTTTAACCCTCTCACAAAGTTACAAATTTGACCAAGGAACAATATCAGCATAGATCAATTGAAAATGATATTGTAATAAATGACTGCGACGTACCCAAGGTGGTATCCAAACAAAATAGCTCCTAAACACGCAACACCAACATATGGCAAAACTGATGCAGAGGATTTTCCTTCATATTTGACTGGAGTGACTTCTTCAGGATCTCCTCCTAAGATACACATACCAAGTGTATTTTGAGAAAACAGCCTTATTAAAAAGCATAGTAGATACCCCAAGTTGGATGAAAACTCAAGGAAGAGCTTGATGCATAGCAAACTAAAAGTTTTACGTTAAACTTTGCATGAAGTTATTGAGTCAAGCATACTTCAGTAGCACAGATTCTTTATAAATAAAGGTTACAGCTTCATACAAAAAAAGAAAACCTGTGCACAACACTAACATCAAGCTAACAGCTTCATCTAATGTCTGGCTGAAAAATTGATTCCCAAAAACATAAAATTGATCAACCCTAAGGTTGACCGACTATGGTACAATCATTGATCATCATACAGGAAAAGACACCGGCAGAACTGAGCCAAAAGGACTTAGCAGAATGCTTCCAGAATTGACTGTGCTCTAGAGCTATGTCATTTCTGGTAATCATTATCAATTCATCAGGTTGCTAGGAACCAACCGTCGAGGCATGTATATGTACAAGTCCATAAGTCATACTCATACTTCATCCTAATCCAAGTACTCTTCAGCTCTATGTCTTATCTAGAGCAACACCGAGAAAGGAAATTTTACCCTATTGTTCTATCCACACTTCCATAATTTGATAAATCACAAATTTCATATACTACGTGTCTTATTCGTTGCAACACTAAGTGCATCATCCGTCAAATTAGGTCAATCATGAAGCGAAAGCTCAGTCTTCAAACTCAATAATTCATTCCTAAACCAAAAGGCCTCCTACAATGGCACCAACTTGGTATTGTGATCAAACAAATGAATTCACATCACCAAGGAAATTGAGCTCTACATTACACTTAACCAAGGCAACTTCACTATAACACCTATGAGTTCAAGACATGTTTAACATTGCATGTTTGTTCCTCACAAACTACAGTCAAAGCACATTTCCATAATCAATCCCAAAAACCCAAATAAAAAAAAAAAATAAAAAAAAAAAAANTCACCAGCAATAGCCAGATCTGCAGATAAGTAGTCAAGAGCTCCATTTACGACACTGCAAAAATAATGAATACAAGTTCAGAATTAAATTGTAAAACGAGACAAAAACCATAAGTAAATGCCTCAAGTTTCCAACAGCAGACTTGTTTCACTAGTAACGAAACTATACAATAAACCACACCATAGAGTTTAACCCTCTCACAAAGTTACAAATTTGACCAAGGAACAATATCAGCATAGATCAATTGAAAATGATATTGTAATAAATGACTGCGACGTACCCAAGGTGGTATCCAAACAAAATAGCTCCTAAACACGCAACACCAACATATGGCAAAACTGATGCAGAGGATTTTCCTTCATATTTGACTGGAGTGACTTCTTCAGGATCTCCTCCTAAGATACACATACCAAGTGTATTTTGAGAAAACAGCCTTATTAAAAAGCATAGTAGATACCCCAAGTTGGATGAAAACTCAAGGAAGAGCTTGATGCATAGCAAACTAAAAGTTTTACGTTAAACTTTGCATGAAGTTATTGAGTCAAGCATACTTCAGTAGCACAGATTCTTTATAAATAAAGGTTACAGCTTCATACAAAAAAAGAAAACCTGTGCACAACACTAACATCAAGCTAACAGCTTCATCTAATGTCTGGCTGAAAAATTGATTCCCAAAAACATAAAATTGATCAACCCTAAGGTTGACCGACTATGGTACAATCATTGATCATCATACAGGAAAAGACACCGGCAGAACTGAGCCAAAAGGACTTAGCAGAATGCTTCCAGAATTGACTGTGCTCTAGAGCTATGTCATTTCTGGTAATCATTATCAATTCATCAGGTTGCTAGGAACCAACCGTCGAGGCATGTATATGTACAAGTCCATAAGTCATACTCATACTTCATCCTAATCCAAGTACTCTTCAGCTCTATGTCTTATCTAGAGCAACACCGAGAAAGGAAATTTTACCCTATTGTTCTATCCACACTTCCATAATTTGATAAATCACAAATTTCATATACTACGTGTCTTATTCGTTGCAACACTAAGTGCATCATCCGTCAAATTAGGTCAATCATGAAGCGAAAGCTCAGTCTTCAAACTCAATAATTCATTCCTAAACCAAAAGGCCTCCTACAATGGCACCAACTTGGTATTGTGATCAAACAAATGAATTCACATCACCAAGGAAATTGAGCTCTACATTACACTTAACCAAGGCAACTTCACTATAACACCTATGAGTTCAAGACATGTTTAACATTGCATGTTTGTTCCTCACAAACTACAGTCAAAGCACATTTCCATAATCAATCCCAAAAACCCAAATAAAAAAAAAAAATAAAAAAAAAAAAACATTAAATCATCAAACAAAAAACACAATTTCAAAAGTCCAAAAACACTATAAACATTAAAATAGCATACATTCAATATAAATCATAAATATAATCATAGAAAATACAGACCAGAAGTAGCTTGAGTTTTGACTGATCTATACTTGGGTGATGATTTCATAACATGATCAATTCCCAATCTTCCAAATCTAGCTCCCATTGAAAGGGACCCACAACTTAATTTACAAGGATTAACCTTGTAATTAGTGTTATAATTAGTCACTAATCTTGGGTTACTGCAATAAACTGAGCTTGAACTCCTAATCCCAGGTAACCTACGATTTTGAACTTCAATCCCCAGATTGCCTTTGACCACATAACTTGACGTTTGCATTTTTATATCTGTTTTTTTTTTTTTCAACAATAAAACCCAATTTAAAGAAAAGTCAATAAAAGAATAATTAATTCAATAATAACCTTATTCTAAAGTAAATTACAGTTACTACTTACTAATAACTCAAGAGGGTACATATAAAAAGTGATCAATTGATTAATAAAAAAAGGATCAATCTTTAACCCACATGGGATTTTTCAATAAAATTTAAAAAAAAATCAACAAAATTAATTAGCACGAATTATCATAATTTATCATCACTGTAATTAAAAAAAAGATGGGATTTATAAGAGATTGGAATTACCTTTTAGTGAAAAAATTCAATGATTAAAAAAAAAGTTTAATCTTTATTAGTGATTTGCAAACGATTGTTGTTTTCCAGAAAAAGGATGGAATTTAAGGGAGAGAAAAGTGGGGGAGTTTGAAAGGAGGAAGAGTGATCAAAGGAGAGTTGGAGAAATTTGTGTTAAATTTTTTTTATGGTGGAAAATTTGAAGGTGGGGTAATTTGGTAAATATAGTGGATAAATTAAGGGTTGAATTTTATCATTTAGAAGCTTTGGAAAGATAGGATTAGATTCTTGAGGGTCCAATGCAAATATCATTGTTCAGATGTAATGTAGTACTTGTAGTAAGTTTAGTGGTTTGCTCGTGATGTAATTGTAATCTTCGTCATGTGTTTGTCAATGTGATTTTTGTGGATTTCCAATCTATGCGAATGCAATATATGCAATCTACAACCATCACATAAACCCCACTTTAATGATCAAATTATTTCATTCCTTTCTTGTTTATGTTTTAAAATCGAGAAAGCTTTCTATAGATGAACATATGAATGAATTTTGTATTGTAATTTTATCGTTTGCAATGACGAATTTATCCACTTTATTGCTTGATATGACATAGTCTGTGATCAATGGAGACAAGCTTCTTCATACCATCGCATGTTCGCGTACAATGCACAACCCGTGCATAAACCCTTATTTTCCATACTTTTTCTTATTTTGTGACTCCACACAAAAACCGCACTTGCTTCTCCATTACGTTTCTTCTACGCCATATCCTCCGTTCCCTTATACCTACATGGATGGAGCTAAGGCCTTTTAATGCGAGTAAGGGCCTGTTTACTTCAGCTTAAAATCCGTTCAATTCAGTTCAGTTTAACTCTTTCCTTATTTTGCTATTCATTAATCCTTCATTAAAAAAAACTTTCAGTTCAGTTCAGCTCCAATCAGTTCAGTTCAATTCAGTTCAGTTCAGCTGTTTTCACCTGAAGTAAACAGGTCCTAAAAGCATAAAGAATGGATGCTACTTGTACACTGAAAATTTTAATAATACGAAGTAGTAGAATAGAAAGTGAAAATATTGAACTCTTAGACCTCAGTTGTGATACCATATTTCCTTTGACAATAACCCAAATAATTCTCAAAAGAGACATTGATATAGAGAAGAATCAATTGTTCATCAAGCTTGGTCTAATTAGTGGTAAGAAGTCATACAAAATTGCAAAATTCATTAACATGCTTACCCTTATTAAAGAAAAAAATTAGGTCATATCATGTCTTATCATTTATCAATATTACCTCATTTAATCTATACTTGTCGAAATTCTTGACCCAAACCCGCTTATTTAAAATTTTGGTCTATACATCTTGTTATTTATTGGGCCATTACCACTTATGACTTACTAAAGAGCCCAAAAAATTATAAACACATCTTCACTAAATTTCAACATTTATGCAATTGCTTCAACATTCTACCCTCTTCACTTCTTCTTTCCTCCACCCTTCATCACTCTCTTCTTTTGTGCACCAAAAAATCCTCAAATGTTGAGTGCAATTACAACTCCATACACATTCTTACCATTTCCCAAGAAAACCCATTTCAGATTAAAGCGGTTTGCCCCGAATAAGCTTCGGGTTTCAGCAATTTCAACTTCACCCGACCCGAAAGCAACCAACGAGTACACTCCTTGGCTTATTGTTGGTTTGGGAAATCCTGGAGTTAAGTACTATGGCACTCGTCATAATGTAATTCTTCTCTCTAACTTCAATTTTATGTCTTTTTTGAGCTTTCTAAAATTTTGGATTTTTATGTTAGTTTGTAGCTTTAATTTGGTTGCTTTGGAAATTATATGAATATTATTTTGTGGGTTGTTTAATTCAATTAATTTCTTTACTTTGAATGGTAATTAGTGTTATTTTGATGGATTTTGATAGTTTTTTTGTGTCAATGATGCCAAAAGTTCTTATTTGTATGTTTTGGATATGTTTATTATGCGGTTTGATTATAATTTATGAGTGTTGGATGATTATATTGTTGATGATATTTGATTATATGGGAGTTTTCATAAGCAGTTGAAGAAATGAGTTTAGCATAATTGAGGATGACCCATCATTATTCCCAATTCATGATTGTGCCATTTGTCTAGTTTGTAGTGTAGAATTCTGCTGAGCAATGCCTAATCGATGACCGAACTTCCGGAACAATGAACATAGATATTAATGGCCGATTGTTTGACATGTGTCTTGCTGCCCCTTAGATCAAAAGAGAATCCCTGGACAATTACCGAGGTTTTGAAAGGTTATAAGGCAGTTTTGGGAAAGCTAGAAAGACTAATGTGTCCTCAGTTTAAAGAATCTCCTAAATACATCTTATAGAGGGAACTTAACAAGTTTTTAGAGGTTGGGATTGGGCATGTTGCATCCTGTGATTATCTTTCATACGTGGTATAAAGATGGGGAGAAAAGGAGTTGGGCAGAAGCCAAAACCAAAGGCTATAATTCCTGATTTTTCGAGGGTTCCAAGGTCTTGAGAAAAAAGTAGTTGAAGTTTTTATGTAGTGCTCCTTGGATCAAAAACGGGTCCTTGAAAAGTTACTCGGGGTTCAGAATATCATAAGACAATGTTGGGAGAGCAAGAAAGACCGTTGTATCCCTAGTTCACTTAAGAAGTTTTTAAGAGCTACAAGTGGGCATGTTTAGTTGTGGGATCACCAATAACACCTGAGAAAACTATTGAGTGAAAACAAGATGGAGCTTGGGACGGCCCTTTAGAAGCCAAAAATAAAGGCTATTTCACAATTTTGGGGGTTTCGTATTTGCGAGAAAAAAATAGTCAAAAGTTTTACTTTGGTGCCCCTTTGGTCAAAAGTATTCAGTATGATGCCCTACATCCAAAACCAACTGAAAATTGGAATGACAGGAACAATTTTGGAGGGTCAAAGCAAGCCCAAATCTGTTTTGGGTTGACTCGTTGGTCATGTATATTTTGATTTGTTTGGTACAGAAAATAGTGCTTAAAGTAAGAGTAATTTGTTTTGCATTGATTCATAGATGATGTTAAGTGTTAAAGTTAGTAATGGGAGTGGCAAATATATATTCTATATTATAGGTAAGATATAATAATTTACCTAGTATTAAGCTAGGCAGAGAATGATTCTAAACATTGCTGCACCAGTACTTATTAGTTTATTTATCTATTATTATTTGAAGGGAGGTTGGCTGTAGATCAGTTAATTACTAGTGTTGAATGCTATAAAGATTCAAGAAACAGAGGCATTGGCTCATTCAATTGGTCTGAAGTCATATAATCTAAATCATAATCATGCCTTTTGTCCTTTTTCAGTTTGAGACTGAAATTACATCATGTATTACTAACCTGAAAAAAGTGTTGGACCTGAACAATATATATGTCTATACAATATTACTACAGTAGTACTCTGTACATGATTTAGTTATATTCACAATGACTCTTTTGCTAACAGCTATGATCATGCATGTATTGAAAGCTTGCTTACCCGGTTGCCATATCTCTCTTTGTCTGCTTTTACTAAATGATTCAAATCCATGATTTTGTATGCTCATATTTGCTCTTGTTATCTTCTTACCAGGTGGGTTTTGAGATGATCGATAAAATCGCACAGAAGGAAGGCATTTTGCTGAACACCATACAGTCAAAGGCCTTGATAGGAATAGGTGTTTTTCATATTCTTGTTTTGTGCCTTGCATAAATTTTGGTTAGTGTTTGTTAAAGTTATTTTGGTTCTCAAAACTTTCATCATATGGCATGACCAGTGCAGGTTCAATAGGGGAAGTACCAATTCTTTTGGCCAAACCTCAAGCATATATGAATTACAGTGGGGAATCGGTATGTTCCATCTTTCATTAGCTACTGTATGGAGCTTTATAGCTTGTTGCTACTCTGAACAAAAGTTCTATTTATATTTAAGTGTAAACGAAAGCACGGTTCCTTCTTAATTGGCTCATAAACTTGATAGTTGAGAACTTATAAGGCTCAAAGAATCTTGCAACTTGAAATGTCCTTTGGTAAGATTTGACCTACAGAAGAGTAACTTCAAGTTTTTTAGTAAGTAAATTTATTGTAATACCCCTGGGGATCTTTTTTTTTTTTTTTTGTTCAAGGGAATTAGCCTATTAACGACACTTAAGTACACAGTTAGAGGAATGCTTTTAAATTCTGTCCTTTAGTATTAAAATTTAAAGCTGATGTTCAATTGAAAATGGTATAGCTTTTACTTTGACCTATTTGGAGCTGATCAAAGCTCTGTCAGAACAGCTACTCCGTACTATTTTAGTGTACCTTGTTTGCAAACAAACACCATATACAGAGCACAACTATTATATGTTCTGTACTAATTTGTTTAATAAAATGCTTGCTGGGTTTGTGTGCAAAGCCAGTGAGCCAGTAGCTTACTTTTACTTTCTTATAATGACTCTTCCACACTAAGCCTCTATTTCTCCTTCTAACTTGTGATTTCCTCTAACATCTAGGTTGGACCGTTGGCTGCATATTACAAAGTACCTTTGCGACACATCTTATTGGTATGCAAACCACACCTGTTATTATAGTCGAAGTAGTTTGGTGTCTCTTCATTTTGTGTTATATGACGCAGGTACTTTTCAACTGTTTTTTTAGGCCTATGATGAGATGAGCTTGCCCAATGGTGTCTTAAGGCTGCAGCCAAAAGGAGGACACGGACATCACAATGGGTAAGTTAACTAAATGGGTGAACAAAGATAGTGTATATGGTGGTCAGTATTCACAGAAACCAAATTTATGTGTATTTGAATTTCTTAAATTTTATGGAGTTTTGAAGACCTCATTCTTCTAAAATGGATGGACATAGTTGATTTGATGGCTTACTTGAACATTTGTGTCACCATAGGATATATATTCTAATGTTCTATACATAAATTTATGCTTCTACATTCCTTCCCCTTTTCCTCTACTGTCAGTACTACGTACTTTCTTATTCTTGCTTCTTCTAAAAGTATTAAGAGATTCATGCACACAAAATCTCTACAATAGTACAATATGGTCTTTATTGCTTGTAACCTTGTATAGTACAGGGTTAATAGGTCTCTTGATTTCTAATCTTGCAGAGTTAAGAGTGTGATGGGGCACTTAGATGGGCGGAAGGAGTTCCCTCGATTATCTATAGGTTTGTTTCCATAAAATGTCTTTCTCTTCCCTGTATATGGGATAAGTCTCAATAATTGGAATCATCATCATAATTCAAAGCTTTGATGTCCTCAGGTATTGGGAATCCACCAGGAAATATGGATATGAAAGCTTTTCTCTTACAGAAGTTCAGCTCTACTGATAGAAAACAGGTAAACACTAAACAGTCTCTCAAATTTCTTGAACTCATAATTTTGGAGTCCATGAATACTGCTCACGCTAAGTCTCAGCTTGCTACTGTCTAAAGGCATCACAATGTAACTAGATCATTTCAGATTTTTATGGAACCAACAGAAAATGAGGAATTTAAAATGTTTGTTTTACATTTCTCGTTTAAAAAAACAGTAAGGATTTCCGATAAACACAGCTATATGCTAAATGAGTTATTTTACTTCACTAAGATTCAATACATAAATTAAAAAGAAAAGAAAAGAAAAGAATAAGTCATTTGCAAGATGCTTCTGTTTCAAGCATGTCTCTGATTCGATGGACAGATTGATGCTGCTTTGGAACAAGGGGTTGACGCTGTGAGGACCTTAATTGTCACTGGATTTAGTGACAGTATTACAAGGTTCAACCTTGAGCAAAAATACAAGCATCACCAAGTATAATGCAAAATCAGATGCATGAATCCTCCTAAACTATCCAGACATATGCGGCTACAAACTCTGTCATTCTCAAGTCATAGTGATCTAACGGACATATGCTTGCCTGAAGCTTCCTTTGATGGATAAACGTATGTAATGTTGAGTTCAAGTGCCCCATATAGCATCAACTTCTTATAGGAAAGCTTGACTTGTGTTTGGCTGTTAGCAAATGATTGGTCCCAAGTAGCACTTACCCGAGTTTGTATGTACATGTTTTAGGTTCAAGAACTCCCTCTGCTGTCAGATAAAATGATCCTTGGGATGCCTGGGCTTTGGTGTATTAGTTAAGGTATTCCCTATTCTATTCACCTTCATGTGTTAATCCATAACTTGGCTGATACTAAAGTGTGTTCGTCAGTGGTCAGTATTCATATAATCGTATGTTATTATACTTGTACAATTTCAAAAACAATGAACTACTAATTTGTACTAGTAAGGTTTTGAACATTATCCAATATGTAGTGACATTATGTTTATGTTTGCAAAGTCATCCTTTTGTGGTTCAAATGTGTGAAACCCCAACTCAAACATCATTTGGCACGATTCTTATGAGTAATGGACTTTTAGGGCCTGTTTACTTTAGCATAAAATCAGTTCAGCTCAGCTCAGTTCAGTTCAGTTCAACTCTTCTTTTATTTTGCTACTCATTAATTCTTCATAAAAAACTTTCAGCTCAGTTCAGTTCAGCTCAGCTCAGCTGTTTTCAGCTGAAGTAAACAGGCCCTTAGCCTGTACATGGCTTTTCGTTCATGTCGCTATTTTTAGGGCCTAAGGACAGTGTATTCGATGGAATAGTCTATTAGATGTATCTTATGAACATTGGTGACTAAGTTTCTAATGTTTTGCTACCTCTGTTTCCTTCTATCCTTTTGCCTTTATTCATCAAATATTCAATTTTAGTAATGAACCATCTCTATCCTTCTCTCATTATTTGTCAAATATTCAGTTTTGTTAACAAGTTATCTCTATGGTTTTGCCTTCGAAGTTCGAATAGTTTGGTTGATCAAAGGATTCTAATTAGGAAAGAAATGTTAGTACTCTAACAGAGACTTTCTCCGTAGTACAAATAGAAATGTTATTATTTTTATTTTTTTGGTGTTAGGTAGCCATAAAGGCATGGATGAGAAATTAAGAATCGATCTTAGAATCTAGTGAAATCGCGAAAGAAGCCCTACCCAATAAAACTATCCCACACTCTCATTTTATTAATCTTATTTGGGACACTCTTAGTCATTTTCATAGTGTAACGGCCAATTGCTAAGTAGAGGTGCGTCGAACAGGTATTATCACGCTTTGTCTGGAAAAAAGTAAAAATAAAAATAAAGTACATACGTATGCATGTATATATATGTATATATATATATATATATATTTATATATATATTCATATACAAGGTATTAGGGTAGAGCACTAAAGCATTAAACATTAATTATGCAGGATTAATAAAAAAGATGCCCTTTCTTGATTTTGGTAATTACCTATTAAAAAAACAAATTGCTACTTAGAATCTCTAACAGACCATGCCATGAATAATCATGTATTGTGCTGGTCTTCACCAAGGGTCTGTTTACTTCAATTGAAAACAACTGAACTGAATTGAATTTTTTTTATAAAGGATTAATGAATAGCAAAATAAAAAAAGAGCTAAACTGAATTAAATGAAGCTGAACTGAACGAATTTTAAGCTGAAGTAAACAAACCCTAAATACCAAACAAACGTACTTTTATACAACTGAGTTTGTATAAAAAACATTAACTATTATCCACGTGGGATATTGCTAAAAGTCTAAAACCCCGTTGATTTTTTTTATTTTTCCTGACATCTACAAGCTAATCACAACCCTTCATCTACAAAAACGGCTCTTAAAATTACATCAAATCCAATGGTCCAAATTTCACCTCATCATTTATCCACTTTTTTTTGACCTTAAAACACATTATCAATCAGAACGTTGCAAAGGCGAAATTTTTTAATTAAACAACTCTTCCCCCCAAACGCAGCACAACTTCATTTTCTTCTTCCTCTTCCTTTCTCTCTCATCCCTGAAATTCGACCGTTGGAAAATCAAATATTCTTACATTTTCATAAACCCAGAAAAAACAGAGCAAATTTCCTCAAAACCCTAGATAAACTCATCAATCAATGGGGGATAATTTAGGTTTACATCCATTAATCATTGATCCAAATTCATTACTTCTTTCGCATTGTTCTGATCATCTAAATCAAACAAATACTCTTCAATTAATCACTGATTCTTACAGTATGGAAAGAGGGTCTAGATACATTGCGTATGCGCAACTCAGAGAATCAAAGCTCCAATTCAAAAGACTCAAATTTGATGAAGATGATGAACAAGTTCCTGAGATCCCTACTTCGGAATTTTCTCCTGTGAAAAAAGTTGTAAAATTTCAGGAGAATTTTCAGAGTAAAAAACAGGGGTACTCTGTTTTTGAAGAAGACGAACAAGTTTCTGAATTTTCACCGTTGAAGAAGAATGTAAGATTTCAGGGTAATAGTAATAAACAAGTTTCTGAAATACCCAAATCAGAATTTTCGCCATTGAAGAAGAGTGTGAGTTTTCAGGGGAATAGTAAAAAACAGGGTAATTTCGATGAGCAAGTTTTACCTAAATCAGATTTTTCACCGATGAAAAAAAGTGTAAGTTTTAAGGGTAACAGTAAAAAACAGGGGTTTGGAGATGATAAAGTTTCAGAAATTCCAAGATCAGAGTTTTCACCAATAAAGAAGAGTGTCAGAAATCAGGGGAATATACAGGGTAAAAAACAGGGGTACTCTGTTTTAGCTCAATCAGTGCCTGATTTTAGCTCAGCAATAAGGAAAGAGAATAGAAAGCCGTCGGAGAATCGGATTCCGAGGATCGATAAGAGCGCAACACCTCCACCTTCGATGTCGAAGAGAGATAAAATGTATGGAAGTGCAGCAAAAATGGGAGTTGGAGGAAGTAAGTCAGTGAATTCAGGGGAAAAACAGAGTGGTGGAAAAGTGATGATGATGGGAAGAAAAAGTTATGCTAATATTGATGAACTAAAGGGTTTGTCAATTGCAGCTTCAAGTGCTATTAATGGTGAAAATAAAGGAGCTAAAAAAGGTGGTAATGTATTAAGGAAAAGCACTATTTTTAGTACTAGATATTATTGATTTTGAGTTGCTATTTGTTTTTTTTTTTTTCCCCTCAAATTCTTTGATTGTTGTGTTTTTATATTGATTTGATTGATTTTGCCACAATTTTCTGAATAATTTTTCCATGGATTGGATTATACTTGTTGAGTGTGATAAAATGTTGTGAAGAAATCATGTATATGTGTGTGATTTTTTTTACTTACATTATTAGTATTCTATAAGATATTTGAATGTATTAGTTTGGGAATGTTACATTGATATGGTTTATGTTTTGAGTTCATAATTTTGTTGGAGGAAAGTCAATAGATGTAGTCATGTAGTAATGTAAGCATATGTTTTATATTTGGTTTTACTTTGATATAAACTTCATATGTGATTGGCACTTGAGAAACCTTATGCTGGAATGCTTCTAGAAATTTGCATTTTGGAATTTTTACTGCAAACAAATCATTCGAACAAAATTGTTTTTTGTAGGTTTTTTTTGTCAATAATTTTTACAAAAAACTCAATTAAGCCCTCCTTTTATGCAAAAGTTAACGGTTAATGTAGAGCTAAGCAAATATGTTGCACAATTCATTGTGGCCAAGCAATGACGAAGCCAATATTACGAAAGTTAAGAATTTTAACAAGTTGGTACACTATACTATCGGTGAACGTATAAATGGTGATACACGACTATTGGCTACTTGGCTAGGTACCATCGAAGAGAATTTTTTTTATTTAATTGATCTAACTTTGATTGCCCCTCATTCCAATTGGCGGCCCATGATCAAGTGTGCTACCAAGCTCCATTGGGTACTCAACTATTATTTGATGTCCACAATTTTACTTACTGAGTCCACATATTATTGAACTTCCACTTTTTTCCTTTTATTTTTTCTCACTCAAAAACAACAAGGGCCTTGCACCAACACTACCATCACCACCCAACCAACCTATCCTACCACTATCGGATAATGTCACCACTCGTCGCACCACCACCACCTCCAAAATTTTAAAAAATAAATAATGGTAAGACTGGCGCCTGGTTAGGGAGCAGGCACCATGGCACTGTCGGACAATGTCACCATTCGTCGCACCACCACCACCTCCAAAAGTTTAAAAAATAGCGCCTGGTTAGGGAGCAGGCACCATGGCACTGGTACCCGGGTTAGGGGCCTGTTTTTTCTAGGGCCGTGTTATTTTAGTCCTACTTTTTTACCATGTGTTATGGGCCACCACAAGACTCCCCACAATCGATTTCCGCCCTGAAAGACTTGCTATCAGCCCTCTTATGGCCTTTTCCAAAGAAGTGAAAAACTGTCTCTTCGAGGAAACGTTTAGAAACTTGTTATCATCCCTCTTATTGCCTTTTTCAAAGAAGGAAAAAATAACCTCTTCTGAGAATCGTATAAAAAACCCGTTATCATTTCTCTGATGTCCTTTTCACCCTAAATCACTTGGTCTAGGTTCATATACTGACCATATGAGCACCACGGATATCTTTTGGCAACTTTTTGTTCTTGGACCTGGACCCTTATTAAACAATGAATAAGCCTTTTCGTTTGAGGCCCATGGAGGGGCTACACCAGGGTTCGTCTTAATTTTGCCCTGATATTTTTCCCCTGTGCTATATGCTACCACAAGACTCCCCACGATCGGTTTCGACCCCTAAAGCCATGCTATCATCACTCTTGTGGCCTTTTCTGGAGAAGAGAAAAACACCTTCTACGAGAACCATCTAAAAACTTGTTATCATTTCTTTTATAGCCTACTCACCCCCTAGTCTGGGTTCATATTTTGATGATACGAGCATCCCTGAAATTTTTTTGCAACTTTTTTTCCATGACCCTGGAACCTTAAAAACAATGTATAATAGCCTTTGTCCACGATCGGTTTAAGCCCTTAAAGACCTGTTATCATTCCTCTCATGACCTTTTTTCGGAGAAGGGAAAAACATCCTGTTTCGTGACCGTATAAAAATTTGCTATCATCCTTCTTATGACATTTTCACTCTGGACTGGGTCTAGGTTTATATTTTGACCATACGAGCACCTTAAAAAAATTTGGCAACTTTATTTTTCTAGGACCCTGAAACTTTAAAAAACTGAGTCCCACGGAGAGGCCACACCAGACTACGTCTTATTTTTGCCTTGTTTTTTACCATGTGCATGGGCCACCATAGGACTCCTCACGATTGGTTTCGCCCTTTAAAGGCCTATTATCGTTCATCTTATGGCCTTTTTCGGAAAAGGGAAAAACAACCTCTTTTAGGGCCTGTTTACTTCAGCTGAAAACAGCAGAACTGAACTGAAGTAATTGGAGCTGAACTGAACTGAACTGAAAGTTTTTATGAAGGATTAATGGGTAGCAAAATAAGAGAAGAGCTGAATTTAACTGAACTGATTGGAGCTGAATTGAACTGAACTGAACTGATTTTAAGCTGAAGTAAACAGGCCCTTAGGATTGTCCAAAAACTTATTGTCATCCCTCATATGACCTTTTCACACCAAATCGTTTAGTATAGCTTCAAATTTTGACCATACAGGCACCTTGAAAGTTTATTGGCAACATTTTTCCAGAACCAAGGAATCTCAAAAAACAGTGAATAATAGCTTTTGATTAAGGCCTCTCGGGAGGTCTTCCCATGCGATGTCTTATTTTCGCCCTATTTTCTCACCGTGTGTTATGGACTACCACATGACCCCCACGATCGGTTTCAGCCCCTAAAAAGCTATTATAACACCTCTTATGACCTTTTTCGAACAAACGAAAAATACCTATTTTGGAGACCCTGTAAAACCTGTTATCATCCCTCTTAAGGCCTTTTCAACTAAAATCGTCTAATATGGGTTCATATTTTACCCATATGGGCACCCTGGAATGTTTTTTTAATAAATTTTTTCTAGGACCCCGAAAACTCAAAAAACTGTGATATATAACCTTTGATTAAGGCCTCCCGAGGGGCCTTCCCGAGTCCCGTCTTTTTTTACTCTATTCTTTTCACCGTGAACTATGGACCACTAAATGACTCCCCATGATCAGTTTCAACCTTTGAAAACCTATTATCATCCCTCTTATGGCCTTTTCGGAATAAGGAAAAAACACCTACTTTTGTGACCCTGTAAAAACCTTTCGTCCATCTTAAGGCCTTTTCACTCTACATTGCAAGGTTTGTGTTCATATTTTAACCATACAAGAACCCCAGAAGGGTTTTGGAAACTTTTTTTTTCTGGGACCTTGGAAACTCAAAAGCAGTGGATAATAGCCATTGATTGAGGCCTCTCGAGGGGCCTTCGTGGGTCCCGTTTATTTTTGTCTTATTTTTTCAATGCATGCTATGGACCACTATAGGACTCCCCACGATCTGTTTCAGCTTCTAAAGACCTATTATCATCCCCATTATGGTCTTTTCCGAACATGGGAAAAACACTTATGTTTAAGACTCTATCAAAACTGTTATATATCGTCCCTCTTAAGGCTATTTTAAACCAAATTGCATGGTATGGATTCATTTTTAACCATAAGGATACTCGAAAAGTTTTTAGCGACTTTTTTGCGGGACCTCGAAAACTAAAAAAATAGTAGATAATAACTTTTGATTGAGTCTCTCCGAGGGGCCTTTCTGAGTTCTGTCTTATTCTTTGTCCTAATTTTTCACCGCATGCTACGTACTACCACATGACTCCCCATAAATGGTTTTAGACCATAAAAACTTATTATCATCCCTCTTATGACCTTTTTGGAACAAGAGAAAAATAGTCATTTTTGAGACCCTGTAAAAACCTATTATCGTCCATCTTAAGGTCGTTTCACACCAAATGACCTCGTTTGGGTTGATATCTTAACCATACGAGCACCCAATATAGTTTTCGACAAATTTTTTTTCATGACCCCGGAATCTCGAAAACCAATGAACAATAGCCTTTGATTGAGGCCTCCCGAGGGACCTTCTCGGGCCCTATCTTATTTCGCCCTGTTTTTTACACCGCATACTATGTACCACAACAGGACTCTCCATGATCGGTTTCAGCCCCTAAAAACCTATTATTATCTCTCTTATGGCCTTTTCCCAACAAGGGAAAAACAACTATTTCTATGAATCTATAAAAACCTATTATCGTCACTCTTAAGGCCTTTTCAACCCAAATCACTTAGTTTGGGTTCATATATTAACCATACGGGGATCCTGGAAGGTTTTTGGCAACTTTTTTCCCAGGACCTTGAAAACTCAAAAATCAGTGGATAATAGCCTATGATTAAGGCCTCCTGAGGGGCCTAATAGGGTTCCGTCTTATTTTTGCCCTGTTTTTTCAGAGCGTGCTATGGATCACCTTAGGACTCCATACGATCGATTTCAGCCTTTAAAGAGCTATTATCATCTCTCTTCTGGTGTTTTCTGAACAAGGGAAAAAAATCCTATTTCCGAGACCCTATAAAAACTTGTTATTATCCCTCTTAAGGCATTTTCAGCCCAAATGACTTAGTCTGGGTTTAAAATTTAACCATGTGGGCACCTCGGAAAGTTTTCAGCAAATTTATTTCCAGGACCCCGAAAAATAATAAATTAATGGATAATAACTTTTGATTGAAGCCTCACGCTAGTCCTTCCGGGCCTGTTTAATTTTTTCCCTATTTTTTCACAATGTGCTATAGACCACCACAATACTCCCCACGATAGGTTTTGGCCCCTACAACCCTATTATCATCCCTCTTATGGCCTTTTTTGAACAAGGAATAAAACAACTATTTTTGAGACACTGTTAAAATTTGTTATCACCCCTTTAAAGGTCTTTTCCTCTGAATCACCTAGATTGAGTTTATAGTTTAACCATACAAGTACCCTGGAAATTTTTTGGCAACTTTTTTTTTTCAGGACTACAAAAACTCAAAATTAGTAGATAATAGCTCTAATTAAGGACTCCCGAGGGGCCTTTCCGGACCTCGTCTTATTTTGCCCTATTTTTTCACCACGTCTTATGGACCACTAGAGGATTCCCCATGGTCTGTTTAAGCCCCTAAAAACCTATTATAATCCTTCTTCTGTCCTGTTATCGTCCCTCTTAAAGCCTTTTCACCCCAAACCGCCAAGTCTGGGTTCATATTTTAACCATACGGACACCTTAAAAGTTTTTGACAACTTTTTTCCAAAGATCCCGGAAACTCAAAAAACAGTGGATATTAGTCTTTGATTGAAGCCTCCCGAGGGGTGTTCTTGGGCCCTATCTAATTTTCGCCCTGTTTTTTCACGGCACGCTATGGACCACCACATGACTTCCTACAATAGGTTTCGGCCCCTAAAAACCTATTATCATCCCTCTTATGGCATTTTCCAAACAAGGGAAGAACAATTATTTTCAAGACACTATAAAAACTTTTTATTGTCCCTCTTAAAGCCTTTTCAACCCAAATCACCTGGTTTAGGTTCATATTTTAACTATACAGGCTCCCCGGAAAGTTTTTGGCAACTTTTTATTTTTTTTCCGTGACCCCAAAAACTAAAACAACGGTAATACCTTTGATTAAGGCTTCCCAAGGTGCCTTCTCGGGCCTTATCTTATATTCGCCTTATTTTTTCACCGCGTGCAATGTACCATCACGGAACTCCCCACGATCGGTTTCAACCCTTAAAAACCTGCTATTATTGTCCCTTCTATGATCTATTCCGAAACAAGGAAAAAACACCACACCTATTTCCTAGACCTTGTAAAACCTGTTATCGTATCTCTAAAGTCAATTTCACCCCAAATTGCTTGGTATGGGTTTATATTTTAACCATATGGGCACCCAAAAAAGTCTCGGGAGAGCGAAAAGGCTATTGTTCCATTATTTTGAAATATCTCTAAAAAAAGTATGATAACAAGTTTCTAGAGGTTGAAAGCGATAGTTGGGGTTCCTTTGGTGACCAAGAACATGTGGTAAAAACAAATAGAGCGGATATAAGCGAATCCCAAGATAGGTCTTCGGAAGCTGAAAACAAAGGTTATTTATAATTTACAGTTTTCGGAGATTTTAAAGTCTCAACTGATCGTATGGAGTCTTGTGGTCATTCAGATCACGTGGTAAAAGATTATAGTGGAAACAAGACAGAGTCTTGAGCAACAGCTATTCGAAATCCGGGAAAAAATTGCCAAAAAAAACAGATTAGAATAATTTAAAAAAATTAGTGTTTCATACAAAAATAGATTAGAAATGCATATACATTAGAATTGCCAATTTTTTTTTTTTTTTTTTTTTTATAAAATGGATTCGAAATTTTTATAAAATAGATTTCTTGAAGAAGTTGAGTTTATGTGATCATAGATTAGTGCTTCATTCTCGTAGCTACCATGAGTAAATTTATGATTCCACTCCATCGAATGTGATGATCTTTTGCAAGAAAAGGAGAGATTTGTGGTGGATAGTGTCACTATCTTTACTTGTTAGTGGAGACGTACGTGGACTAATTAAAGTGACTTGACTTGAGTAGTTTGATAAAATATGTCTATTATCGCTTTCCCCCTTAACTTGTGCTTTTATAGATTATGTATTAAACTAATTTTACATTGTGGTTTTGTGGTATGACTTGTGATATTTTTTTAATAATCAAGGATTTAACCTCTAGACTCTAGTAATACTTTACTATAAACGGTACCAAAATTCATTCTTTTCACACTTCAAAGTGACGGAAGCGTGGTTTATGGTATTGTTTGGGAGAAAATAGTGACATTACCCCTTTTCACAAATCATTATATTGTGAAATAGAGGAAATTGGCTCTTTCACAAAATATTTGCTTTATCTTTCTTCATTTTGCATCTTTAAATGATAACACCTAATTAATACAAAAATAAGTTTTCAAAGCATTTCAATATTTCCCAAATTTATGTTCCCGGTCATGCATCTCTAAGACCTTACCCCTTTTTTGAGGTGCTATAAGAGATACTAACTTAATTAGTTTATTATATGGATGCATGGTCTCCATCCATAATTTCTTCAAATAATTGGATTCCACTTAATTTCTAGTATTGAAATTGATCCATATAGAAATGATTGTAATTTTAACACTCCTACGACTCTACGAGTACATACCTTTTTAAAAATTAAAGGCAAGACACAGTTTTTAAGTCAAGGGACTATCAGTCTATCAAATATTAAAACTTTTAATATAGTGCTTGTATATTGATCAAAATGACTCTTTTTCCTAATTTGAGAAAAAGAACCAAATGAATAATCCATAATTCATGCTTGTATAATGTTTATTTATGATCTTATATACTTTAATCACTTATCATATCCATTCATGTGTTGATGTACATACCATGTGCTAAGATCATCACCTATAAAGACTAAAACTCACTCAAAAAAAAAAATAATAAATAAATAAATAAAACAGAAAAACAGAAAAGGACGTTATCCACCATTTCGCGCGTAATCTCAATTTTCTAAACAAACGGTTAGCCATTTTAGTGGGCAAAACAAGTTGTTTTCTTAATCAAAGGCGCACTCAACTACATAATCGACGAAACCAAAAATCTGATTTTAAGATTTATGTTGGCCCCCCCAAAACACCAAATCTTTTATACTCTTTTAAATTCCATTCATTTACTTCCTCTATTGTTTTTTACTTGCTACATTATTGAACCAAAATCTGTGAGAGTATTTTAAATCCAATTTAGCAAATAAAAAACAATGGAGAGAGTATTGTTATTTATGCATAGTACATGTTGGACGAAACTAATTAGAATTAACATAAGTGGTTAAGAGTCTTTTGCTCCTTGACCAGATAATTTTAGGTTAGCCTTGAGAATGAAAAAAAACCTTAGAGGATACTACCTATTAAAAGATATTCATGCAAACTTTCGTGAAAGGTTAGTCACTTACTAAAGACGGTGGAAAATCATAATCATAGGACAAAAAAAAAAAAAAAATTGGACAAAATTCCAATAAGAGCACAAAATCTGCTTACCTCCATTCACAATTCCATGACATCATATTTCTAACATCTCCACTTATTACATTATTTATCAACCCACCATACAAATAATAATAATACCATTGATCACTTCTTCACCCTTATCACCTTATTTAAGCAGGGGAAAAAATCAACATTATAAAAAAAGAAAAAAGAAAACAATAATGGGGAATAACATGGGAAAAAGATGCAGTAAATCAGCAAAAATAATGAAGATCAATGGAGAATTCTTCAAAATGAAAGTACCTTCTACAGTTTTCGACGCAATCAAAGATTACCCAAATCATATATTATTAGATTCTGATGAATTTATCAAGTTTAATCTCAGAGCTAAACCTCTTAGTTCAAATGTTGAGCTTAAACCCAGAAAAATCTACCTTCTTGTAGAACTACCCATATTTCCAAATAAAAGTCAAAGTCAAAGTCCTCTAAGAAAGGTGAGATCTGGTGTGCTCGCGTCTACGTCTACTACAACTACGATGAAGACGTATAGAAGATCTGTTTCTGATGATCATATGAGGTCTAGAAGTGGGCCCCTTGATTATGGGAATGTTGTGGGTCCTACTAGGGTTAAGATGAGGTTGCCTAAGGCTCAAGTTCAGAAGATCATGGAAGAGAATGGTGAGGATAATGTTGAAGCTGCTAAGAGGATTTATCACCTTTGTTTGGAGCAAAACGCTGGCGTTTGAACGTTGATCATGGGGTATGGTGAATGGAGTTTTACTGCAGTAAATATTAGAGTTTTTTTTTTTACCTCCTACATTAACTAGTGTTACGTAAATTTACATATGTTTGAGTTGTTCATATGTTTGTTAGCATAAGATATGTCATAATTTTTAAGTACGTGAAATGTCTTGTGTCGATATAAATTGTGAATTGAAACATATTGATTATTACTATTATTTAGCGTATGTAGGTTTAGCAATATAGTTAAAATATGTCCTATATTTAATTTGTTACTAAGGTGCCTTTAATTTGTATTAGTTTATGGATTAGAAGAAGTTAATTGGGTGGTGTTGATTAAGTCATTAAGGNAGAAGTTGAGTTTATGTGATCATAGATTAGTGCTTCATTCTCGTAGCTACCATGAGTAAATTTATGATTCCACTCCATCGAATGTGATGATCTTTTGCAAGAAAAGGAGAGATTTGTGGTGGATAGTGTCACTATCTTTACTTGTTAGTGGAGACGTACGTGGACTAATTAAAGTGACTTGACTTGAGTAGTTTGATAAAATATGTCTATTATCGCTTTCCCCCTTAACTTGTGCTTTTATAGATTATGTATTAAACTAATTTTACATTGTGGTTTTGTGGTATGACTTGTGATATTTTTTTAATAATCAAGGATTTAACCTCTAGACTCTAGTAATACTTTACTATAAACGGTACCAAAATTCATTCTTTTCACACTTCAAAGTGACGGAAGCGTGGTTTATGGTATTGTTTGGGAGAAAATAGTGACATTACCCCTTTTCACAAATCATTATATTGTGAAATAGAGGAAATTGGCTCTTTCACAAAATATTTGCTTTATCTTTCTTCATTTTGCATCTTTAAATGATAACACCTAATTAATACAAAAATAAGTTTTCAAAGCATTTCAATATTTCCCAAATTTATGTTCCCGGTCATGCATCTCTAAGACCTTACCCCTTTTTTGAGGTGCTATAAGAGATACTAACTTAATTAGTTTATTATATGGATGCATGGTCTCCATCCATAATTTCTTCAAATAATTGGATTCCACTTAATTTCTAGTATTGAAATTGATCCATATAGAAATGATTGTAATTTTAACACTCCTACGACTCTACGAGTACATACCTTTTTAAAAATTAAAGGCAAGACACAGTTTTTAAGTCAAGGGACTATCAGTCTATCAAATATTAAAACTTTTAATATAGTGCTTGTATATTGATCAAAATGACTCTTTTTCCTAATTTGAGAAAAAGAACCAAATGAATAATCCATAATTCATGCTTGTATAATGTTTATTTATGATCTTATATACTTTAATCACTTATCATATCCATTCATGTGTTGATGTACATACCATGTGCTAAGATCATCACCTATAAAGACTAAAACTCACTCAAAAAAAAAAATAATAAATAAATAAATAAAACAGAAAAACAGAAAAGGACGTTATCCACCATTTCGCGCGTAATCTCAATTTTCTAAACAAACGGTTAGCCATTTTAGTGGGCAAAACAAGTTGTTTTCTTAATCAAAGGCGCACTCAACTACATAATCGACGAAACCAAAAATCTGATTTTAAGATTTATGTTGGCCCCCCCAAAACACCAAATCTTTTATACTCTTTTAAATTCCATTCATTTACTTCCTCTATTGTTTTTTACTTGCTACATTATTGAACCAAAATCTGTGAGAGTATTTTAAATCCAATTTAGCAAATAAAAAACAATGGAGAGAGTATTGTTATTTATGCATAGTACATGTTGGACGAAACTAATTAGAATTAACATAAGTGGTTAAGAGTCTTTTGCTCCTTGACCAGATAATTTTAGGTTAGCCTTGAGAATGAAAAAAAACCTTAGAGGATACTACCTATTAAAAGATATTCATGCAAACTTTCGTGAAAGGTTAGTCACTTACTAAAGACGGTGGAAAATCATAATCATAGGACAAAAAAAAAAAAAAAATTGGACAAAATTCCAATAAGAGCACAAAATCTGCTTACCTCCATTCACAATTCCATGACATCATATTTCTAACATCTCCACTTATTACATTATTTATCAACCCACCATACAAATAATAATAATACCATTGATCACTTCTTCACCCTTATCACCTTATTTAAGCAGGGGAAAAAATCAACATTATAAAAAAAGAAAAAAGAAAACAATAATGGGGAATAACATGGGAAAAAGATGCAGTAAATCAGCAAAAATAATGAAGATCAATGGAGAATTCTTCAAAATGAAAGTACCTTCTACAGTTTTCGACGCAATCAAAGATTACCCAAATCATATATTATTAGATTCTGATGAATTTATCAAGTTTAATCTCAGAGCTAAACCTCTTAGTTCAAATGTTGAGCTTAAACCCAGAAAAATCTACCTTCTTGTAGAACTACCCATATTTCCAAATAAAAGTCAAAGTCAAAGTCCTCTAAGAAAGGTGAGATCTGGTGTGCTCGCGTCTACGTCTACTACAACTACGATGAAGACGTATAGAAGATCTGTTTCTGATGATCATATGAGGTCTAGAAGTGGGCCCCTTGATTATGGGAATGTTGTGGGTCCTACTAGGGTTAAGATGAGGTTGCCTAAGGCTCAAGTTCAGAAGATCATGGAAGAGAATGGTGAGGATAATGTTGAAGCTGCTAAGAGGATTTATCACCTTTGTTTGGAGCAAAACGCTGGCGTTTGAACGTTGATCATGGGGTATGGTGAATGGAGTTTTACTGCAGTAAATATTAGAGTTTTTTTTTTTACCTCCTACATTAACTAGTGTTACGTAAATTTACATATGTTTGAGTTGTTCATATGTTTGTTAGCATAAGATATGTCATAATTTTTAAGTACGTGAAATGTCTTGTGTCGATATAAATTGTGAATTGAAACATATTGATTATTACTATTATTTAGCGTATGTAGGTTTAGCAATATAGTTAAAATATGTCCTATATTTAATTTGTTACTAAGGTGCCTTTAATTTGTATTAGTTTATGGATTAGAAGAAGTTAATTGGGTGGTGTTGATTAAGTCATTAAGGTGTGGAATTGTATATGATGATGATGGTGGGTTGTAAAATGCAACTATGAGATTGTGTAAAGATATGTATGAGGTTATTGGTTAGAACAGTTTTGATTAGTAAACATTAAACAGATATAAGATTAAACTGTGTGAATTGTAAATTGTAATGTATGATTTATGAACTATGAAAAGTATGAACTATGAGACAGCTTTGAGTGTGATTTGTGAAGAGCAAAATTGTCGTGAAGGATTTGGTCAAAGTTTCCTCTTGAAGGAATTGTATCAAGTTTAAAGTGTGCACTCTGTTTTGCGTTAAAGTTTAATTTCTGTTTGTTTAGTTGGTTTCCAACTTTCCATAGAAATTTGCTTTTTATGGGACTATCGGCGTTCCATAATTATTTAAAATTAGACGAAAAGTCATAACCAATTGAGCTGATCTTCAATTCAAAGCCTTCAGTTCGAGTATTTTTATATATATTATCCCCATCTTACATAAGCCTATCTAAAAGAATTAGGTCACACCAAAACTATTAAGTATATATAGCTAGTACTCCGATAATTAAATTCAATAAGTTAAAATCATGTCGAATAAATCTCGTACATTTTAGTTGTTTCTTAAGATAGGGTGTAATTAGATCCAATAAGTGACATGCAATAAAGTCTAATGAGGACTAACAATACTGCTGAAGTGTTGACACTTGAGAGTTGTGGCATAGGCTAGATGGGTTAAGGTCTCATACTCTCATGGGGCATCAGACATCTTCATGTGTATGGAGTAATATAAACCAAGAAGAAGGGTTAATTTTGGAATTGTAAGGATTAATTATGGCTAAATAGACAAATTCAAGAGAAAAGAACTAGCCATAAATGTTAGTTGATTGGAACAGGATCAATAGCTATTAGCTATAGAATAATATTTGACCTGATTAATTGAAAGAGACTTGTATATCTTAGGGTTGACTTTCTTTATTTCAGCTTAATTAATTCACTAGCACTAATCCTTTTATAAATTGACACATTTTTTTTAAAAAATTATAAATACTTTTGTTTGATCGATCAGTTCAACAAAGGGTCGAATATAAATTGAGAAAAATAGAAATATATTCAAATTGAGCTTCTTCGTAAACTGAATAGTAAAACATTTAATAAAATTTACATATTTTACATTTATACATTGTTAACACGAAAAAAGTAAATGCTTTGAATTGCTCTTGATTGAGTATTACCTAAATTCTCTTGTTAGGTCACATAGTGATCATGTGATAATTTCTCTTGTTATATAATTATTAGAGATAAATATACTTCGATTCGTATATACAACCAAGATACAAAAAATCACTTAAAAAATGTGATTGAATTAATTCTCCCACGTGAACAGGATAATAGAACTTAAAAATTGGACAATCATGAGATTATGTGATCTATGAGATAAACTAGAAGTTAGCCAGGGAAGGTGTATAATAAAGTTGCATTGCTAATCCAAATAATTAAGTATTGTAATTGATATTTATTCAACTTATTGCTGTTAAACTTGACTAGTTATTTGACACCACAACAACTAAATATCAACAGAACCGCGATGTACAATGCATGACTTTGAATCTTCAAATTACATGATAATTTAACCTTTTTATCTGGAAGCTAAGGAAATTCGATTGTATATGTACAAGTTTTCCACGTATAAAGCATCATTAATTAAGACCGAATAAAACTCTTATACTCTCTCGGTTTTTTCCAGGTATATGTAGCAAGTAAATAAAAACGGATGTAATATATATATATACATGAAAGTATGAAACATGTGTGTAAATCACAGTTTTGGTTGTTGAAAAGCGACACAAGAGGACTAAGATTACTTCAGCTAGCTACTTAATTAGCTGCCTTGCCCTGACTATAGACCTCGCGGCTCAAGTCATCATACTTGGGGATCTTCTATCAACCATGGGTTCGATGTTACATGTACCTGAGATAGGTGGCTTCACACAAAGACATACGTGTTAATCCGACTAGATCGAAAAATAAAGAAAAAGGCTAACCGGCCAGTCCCCAGGCCAAAAATTTTAGCCCACCAAGCAATTGTTCATTTCTAAGAAACAAACACATCTTTAGTAGAACCAACAGGTTTATCATGATCAGGCAGAAGATTCCCTTCAGAGTCATACTCAATTTTACCAGAAAATTCAAGAGGCTTACATTTCTCCCCCTTAATAATAGTCTTCTTCCAAACAGCAACCTCCCCAGCTTGAAAACCTTCATCATCAACTACAATATAATCATGATTTTTGATATCATAGTAATCAATATTACTCCCATGTTCATCATCCTCCTCCTCATCATCTCCATGTTGAACTTGCTTTCGCCACGAAACCATCTTCAAAAGAGCCTTACTACTCATATTACTTACTTTTGAGAAGCTTTCATGCATATTTTTCCTAGCAGAAACAAACTTTTTCCTAGTAAAAGCCTCTTCCTTTTGCTTCCTATGAGATGCACATAAAAATGATACTAGGGAAAACATGCACAAGATCAACATAACCGCGAAAACTATGTACATACTAGGGATTATATGAATTGGTAGAGTTGATTGTGAAGAAATAATAGGCCTTGCCATGATCACTTATTAAGATGAACTGATTTGAATGGTAGATGGTTATTAGACATTCAAGCTACTGCTAAGTGAGAATATATATATATAATGAGAGCAAAGTAGAAGAAGAAAAAGGGTTTTAGAAAGGATGGTGAAATTGGACTAACAATAACGTTAGAATAGGGAAGTTTAATATTTGATTGGTGTTGACTAACTTAGTTTTAGTCTAGAAATTCGCTTTTTTACTTGTTTTTGTTGTATCAAAGACTTGGAAATATACTGTATTTGATCTTTGATTCTATAATTAACAAAACCTAGAAACATGGAAGTAAATTAATCTAGTAATCTTTGAACTCTTCTTTAGGAGGTGCGATTGTGTAAAATATGTTATACTATACGTGTATGCCATACAAATTGTAATTTGAGTTATGAAGGTATTGCTTCGTAAAATACATGAAGTATAACATTGTTTTTGTAATATACTCCGTATGAAGTAAGTAGGTAAGAACTACTCCGTATGTAAATTTCAAGTACCGTATAAATGTACACAATCAATCATATTTTATTATTTTTAGTACATAAAAAGGAGGCAAAAGAGTAATTAATGCAGAAATGAACCAATTATGCGTTGATGGAACATTACTTTAAAATGAAAAGTTAATTAGTAGGACTAAGTTGTACTTCGTAGGACATTTGATCTATGATCATGTAAATACAAATTTTCAGCAATAATCGCATCAAAAAGATACGTGTTGAGTCACTTTCGAGCTTGGCGTGGTTTACTCGTTACGTTGAGCGACTTGAGCCCAATTGACTTAAGAGTGGACTTGTACAAGAATACTATTTAATTGAAGTTACATTTTTTTTTTAGCTAAATACTGTATTAATTTGTGATTTAACCTCAGTGATTGATAAATGATAATATGCGGTACTACTACTATACCATCTTGTTTTCCCTCCCGATTCCAGAACATCAAGGGATCGATTCTCACCCCGGCCTTGTGGCTCTTTAGAGAGGAAAAAAAAAAAAACTATACTATCTTGTTGATTCTATTCAAAACATACCAGTAAACAATCTGTCAAAGAATTAAAGAAAACAGAATATGCAAGAATAAAGCAGTGGAGAGAAATTGAAATAAAAAAGAACTAAAGAAATAGGCTACTAACTTTGAATATAAATCCGGAAATCTTGTGAACCTTTTTTTTTATTATTAATATGAAAGAAAAATGGTTAGCATTTCAAATAGGGTTAACCAAACTCATCTTTACTAATGTTCAAAGATCGAAAGGGGAAAAAATAATTAAAGGGGTTAAAATAGAAATTCATCATTGGATGACCTTCATATGCTAAATCTTAATTTAGATGAGGCAAGAAGCACCCAATAGATTAGTCACACAATCTGAAATTTGGAAACTAGAGGGCAAAATAAAACTTGGGGAATAGGGAAATCATGCACAATAACAATTTTACCCAAAAAAAAAAATGATAAGTAAAATATTGTCATTTAACTCAATATACAAAGAAACTTCAAAACATTGAGTTTTTGTTCGTTATGAGGAAATTAAATACTCCAATAATTATTAGCGTCTAAACTACTATTTTTTTTTTAGGATACTAGTTGAGAGCATGCATGCTAGAAATAACTAGATGTGTAGTTGGATCAAAAAAATATGTTTTGGACATTTATAGGATACAATATGTAGCCTTTGTATATGTAGTAGTATACATTATAATAATGCATAGTGTATAGCTGAGGTGGAGTACGTCTTTACTTCAACTACCTCAGTGAGTTAAAACACATGTCATATATAAAGCTAATATTTAGCTTTATAGCTTATGAGAAATTAATAACATCCTTTAGCTTCCCTCTCTAACTACCCAAATCTTGATATTTCTTCCCTCTAAAGTTCATCATTTTACAACATTCGATTAATATTGTAGATCTCCCTACGAATAAGGGGTTTTCAAACGATAACATATAACCATATATATAGGTAATAGATTTATATTCATATACTCATATATATGCATGTCAATGGTCTTAGACTTATATTCATGTACTCATATATATGCATGTCAAATTGTCAATGGTCTTATCTTCATCATGTACATCTTGTTCTTAAAATTTGTAGCTTAAACTCCGTCAATTTTTTTAATAATTAATGTAGCAAATAAAAAAATGTATGTACGTACTCGTAGTTGTTTTTGAAAACTCATGTAAGTGGATAATCCATCTACTCTCTAATCCCATATCAATAGTTACACTAACTTTAAGTTATTATTGGGAGGTCATCATTCGAATTTGAAAGTGCATCTTATTTTAGCCCTATCTTTCTTCTATATGCTGTTGTTAATCCCGAGAGTCTCACCTATGGTGCTTCATTTTGAGTTTAGCCCTATCTTTTTTCTATATGCTGTTGGTAATTCAGAGATCCTCACTTGTGGTAATAATCTAGAGATTCTCACTCATGGTGATTAATTTGGAGTACACTAGTGCACTATAAAGACAAAGGGATATTTTTGCAATTGGTAATCTAGAGATCCTCACTTTTGCATCTGAACTTATTTTTGCTGAACTAAACTTATTTTTGCTGAAATCATTAACAATTTTTGCTGAACTGAACTTATTGATTTTTGCTGAACTGAACTTATTTTTGCTAAAAATATGTGAAAATAAGACGAGAAGAACAGAACTTAAATCTCTATAAAACCACTATGTAAAAACCCTCCCACGAGGCGTGACTAAAGAGTCAATATTGTAAAATTTCATTCATGTTTTTTTTTTCAATGACACCGACACATGCCACAAACATGAATTATAGCGCGCTTTCATTATCGGCTATACTCAGCAATAGATCAAATATCATAAATTCATAAGAGGAAAGTAGTAGGTCAAGTACTAACTTGTTAGATAATGATAAATAAATCACCCCTAATAGGATCTCCTTACATTCTGACTAAATCACTAACAGGATCTCTTTAATAAACCAACAACAAAAACGCAAAACAGAAATCTAATATAATCACACTACTGATTTATTATAAAAACGCTACAAATAAAATACAACGATTAAACTTTTTTTCTACCTATGTCAAAACGAAGGGCAGCTAAATTAAATCAAAGAGGAATAGCATTAGTAACAGAAGGATAAACAACAGTAACAGGATGACCCATAATCTTGCGACCTTTCTTGTGCTTAAACGGATAAACCAAAACCCCTAGTGGCCACTCCACCACCGCCGCCGCCACAAACGCCAAGAACCCTACTGTGGGTCCCACTACTTTACACCTACATGGGTTGCTTTTGGTCCCACACTCCACACATATTGGCACCCCTAGTACACCCATCTTTAAAAACTTTTTTTTTTCTTTCAACCAAATGATCGAGCACTATAATAAATAAAAAATGAAATAAAAAGTTTTTAAAAGATTCTAGCAATGGAAGGTACAAGAGCTTCGTAGAAAAGGTAGATGATGAGAGTGATTTTTTTGAAGATGGTGAGATTGTGAGCTAATCTCAACATGATTATATATATATATATATATATATATATGGTTTTATAAATTATAATAATTAAAATGATGAAATTGAAATATGCACCAAATCTTTGTTGAAAATGGTTTGTTTAATGGTGTGGAGATATTTCGAGGTTTGTTATTGATGGATTTTTGTTTTTGGATGGGTTTGATATTTTTTTGAGAGTTTCGAGATTTTGGAGGCGGTGACACGTGTCACTTTATGAGAGCTTTATCTTGTTAACGTGTTACATGTTTTGTTATTCTAAAATACGGGCGCCGTATAAAAATGCTAAAAGTGTAAATAATAATTTTAAAACAATATTAATCACATTGTGAATATTGTATTTCCAAATGAATACTCTTTTAATATCTTTTATTTGATATATTTTGACTTGTACATATGCCAATGCACCTGTTTGACTTTAAATATCTCATGTTGTATATATGTAAAAATTATAATAATTGAATATTAATAACGCATTGAGACGAATCAAACAAGACCCATATAACTATATTATGTTTTATAAATTGAAAGTCTTCTATCTTATGAATAGTGACAAGATTTCAAATGTATCAAACATTTAGAAACGGAAAGAGTACCATTTTAGAAAATTATTTAACACCACCAGACGTTGATTAGCAAGATCGTTCCAAATTTTAATTTATTTTTTATTTTTTTAAATATATCTTCACGAGCTCTGGCCTTTGCAATTTGCTTGATATTTGATAGCTGGATCTTTGGCCAAAGTACTTGGATGTTGGATTGATGTACATGTTATCGTGAGGCCCAATTGGGAAAGAAGGGTTCAGCCCATTAATAAAATTGGGATGTACGCTTGTAGATAAAACTATTGATGTTAAAAGTTGACATTTGACAATTTGACATGTACTACTCATGATTTCAATTATGGGAGGTAGTAATTTGTTTATTTAGAAGAGATTCAAATCACTAATCATGGATTGAATAACTTTAAACTAGTTCGTAATTACAACTCATGACTATGTCGATAGTTGACATGTTGGAATTAGGTCTAAATTTACTTTAAATAGTAGACACGTTGGAGATAGGTCTATATTGATTTTAAAGATGTAGTATGTCATTTGGGTGTAAAACTATAAAGTCTATAAATAACGACAGTATTAAAGAGTAATATTTGAAATAATTACTATGGGCTCATATAGTCATTTTAATTGTTTTTTTTTTAATTAATGGTAATTATGTCGTCATCGACATAATGAATCTCTTATATTTCGTAATAAATTTTTATGTGCGGTATAATTTTTATAAATGGCTTTTTTGTTTTTGCTAACAAAAGAGCATTCTATATGAAAAAAGGAATCTAACTAATGGAAGGAAAGGAGCAAGTAAAGGATGAAATAGAGATACTACTAGTTGCAAGTAGGTTACGCAAAGAAAAAGCAATAGGATTTGCTTTATAAAAAGAGTTGAAAATCGTTGGAATGATTTGACAGAATCGTTGGGATTCGGCTAACCTAGTGGTCTGGCCCATGATGACCCTTGTCTAGCTGTTAAGTGGTCATGTTTCCTTCAACATACAACTAGCACCTTTTTTTGGTGAACCACCACATTCTAAACAACTGTCTTTCTAACTTGAAGGAAGTTAGAAAACTGACTAAGGGCCTGTTTATTTCAGCTTAAAATTAATTCAATTCAGTTTATTTCAGCTCAGCTCAGCTTAGCTCAATTCAATTCAGCTCTTCTCTTATTTTGCTATTCATTAATCCCTCATAAAAAAATTTCAGTTCAGTTCAACTATTTTCAGCTGAAGTAAACAGGCCCTAAAGGAAAATAGTTTATGAGAAACCTTAGAAACTCCATAACCTGCATCAATTGTAATTATATCCGACCTATATATATTTAGAAAGGTAATTGAAAATTTGGTTATACACCAAGGTTGGGGATGGAATTTTGAGAATCGGACCTTGGACTTAATTCATGGATGAATAGGAAGTGATCGAAAACTAGCTTCGCTATTTAGCTATTTGAATCCTTCATGTCTCTTCGCCTTTTCTATTCTTTTTCTTTGAAGAAACTTGAAATGTGAAGTTGCCTTAGATAGCTCGATTGATGAATAGTTATTTTCCCATTAAAAATTTGATTATAAAAAATAAGTTTAAAGTGAATTTAGTTTAGTCAAATCATGATATCATGAATTTATAATGACGTGTTTCAAAACCAATCGCGTATGTTATTAACGTATGAATAATACGAATCTAATTCTGATACAAGTGATTTGAGGTAGTTTTGCAACATTAGAAATAAATTCTCATGTCCGTCATTTTGTCAACAGATCGAGTAACTTTCAATTTCACTCTCAAGAATAACACGTTATCATAACATTACTATTTTGACGTCACACATTAAATTAATCCGATTTAGTAACAAGACATTTTTTACTTTCAACGTGCCCTAACAAAATTGAAATGAATCAAGTTATAAGAATTGAAGCCACAAGATGAAATTATATAGAAAAAGGATGAAACAAGATAGAAAAGTTAAGTATGAGGCTGCATAACAAAGATAGAGCAAAAAGGGGAGTTTAATTCTCTTCAATTCATTTGCTTCCAAAAAGAATATATGCTGAAGCAGGCAATAGCTAAGAAAGCTCATATATATGTTGATGAATTGCAAAAGGATACAAGTAATGGTTAAGAATTAAAATTCCCTTTCAAAAATTTGTTCTTCTAAAAAGAAACTAAGCATTTGATTCTGTTTCGGTGCTACGACCCCTTTTGTGTCACCAAAGTCTTCCCTAGCTTGCTATTTCAGTTGTTTAGTTTACAAGCTTATATGAGCTAATGATCTTCACGTTTTCTTATTAGCATACACTTGGTTTTAATTAACCAAATTGCAATACTTATCATAAGGTAAGCTTAGAACAATTTGTATTTAATTTTAATTGATTGAACATGTAATGATCATCAAGTGCCACTCATCATCACCTGCAAATAAAGTTGCAATGTTTTTAATTAAATTGGTAAGGTGCAACGATAGTGTGAGTGTGAGTGTGAGTGTGAGTGAGAGTGAGAGTGAGGAATAACTTTTGCTGTTGGTTAGAAATTCTCTCCCGATTTCAGGAGATTTTAAGATCAATTCTTATCCTCGTCCTTGTGACTCTCTATTTTCTAACACACAAAAAATGTTATAGTATGATTAATTATAGATGTCAATTAACTCAAATAGTCCGTGAGACTTTTGGGACTAAAATTAACTTGTGCCTCACAAGTAATGTCAAATAATTCAAATAAGTTATGGGTCATAACCGTACTTTAAAATGCTTGTCCTCTCTAAAATGGAAGACTACATATTCCTTTTATCATTATATAGTAATGAGCTAGTAAGGCTCCGATCTTCTTCTAAGCTAAAATGAATCATAAATAAGGGTTTGTTTATATTTATTAAAAATAATTGAACAAAACTGATTGTTGAAGCTGAATTGAATTGAACTCACTAGCAAAAATGCATATATTATTGCACTACTAACTCATTAACAACTATGTACGTATTATTGTATACCTAATAGCTTTGACATACCATTTTCTACAATATCATACATTAACAATACATAACAAATTATTATTCCCTTCTATTTCACTTTGTTTGTCACGTTTAAATATTTATTATGATGAGAGAAAAAAGATTAAAGCAAAACCAATAAAATAAAACGAAGTTAGTATAATTAAGCTTGTTGACTTTATTAAAGGGTGGCAATGTGAGTGCATAATGAGTATAGAAATTATAAGTTGATTATTTGTGCTAGTTCACACAAGAGCATGCTACTGCCATAAGAAGTAATAGCACTACTAATTATTCACAAAATAATAACACAAACTTGTAATTACAAGAATTATTTATATATTTTTTGTGTAATACCAGCCTCAAACTTGTAATACCAGCCTCAAACTTTCTGTGATCATAGTCACATGGACAAAATTAAATTAGAGTCCACTCATTTTATTTTGTGTGCCTCCTTAATAACGTGCCAAGGTGACAACGTCCATAATGTCATGTTTGATGTTTCCAATTTAACTATAGTATATAGTATTATTAATTGATATCTGATCAATCAAGTCACATGAAGAAAATTATATTTTTGCCCATCATCACCAATTTTGGGATGGCTGCTTACAAAATATGCCTACCAATCATTGTCAAAACTAAATACAGTTTCTTTATGCTGTCAAAAAAAAAAAAAAAATTAATAAATAAATAAATAATAAAAAAAGGAGGAAAAATTAGGTATAATTTGTTCATAACATAAACAGACGTATAGTGTAGTATAGTATGATCATTGATGATGCTAGAAAAGGATGAATTTTGCTTTGATTTCTAGCTTCCACTATTGGTTAAGTTAATTTATCCAAGCTATGCTTTGTATTTGAAGCATTTGCAACTTTAACTTTACAATTGTAACATTTGCAAAGACCGTAATGTTGGATGTTGACTTGATTTGTATCTTGTAAAAACTTTATTTTGACTATAATGAAGCTAATGTTGATTTTTCTTTCAACTACCTACGGAGTACATGATTGGATGATGATTAGGAATTTTTAATCAATTTTTTAATGTAGCAGCACACATTATTCTTATATATATGAAGTGATTTTAGGTTTCTTATTTATTTGAAAAATAATGGGAAATTAAACAAAGTCTTTTAATTTTTGATTAAAGCGATATATATAGTATAAGTATTAAATTACGTCATCATAAAAAAGTACGTCGTATGAAATTAATATAAACTATGCTCGCTCTACTCATAATATATATATATATATATATCAGCAAATCGATCTCCGCCAATAAATAGGAGTGTGCATTTCACTTGTGACTTTGCCCGATTCAATTCTTCCTCCCTAAAGTAGTACTCCGTAAATGGTTTCCACTTTCCACCACAATTGATCTCAATTGAGGTTTCTAATAGAAAATTGCTACATGAAATCGTTTTTTATTACAAATATACTATCATACAGTTAAAAATAATAATTGATATTCGGTATATTTCTTCAATAATAATTCACTAAATCATGCATAGCGACATTCTCGCCGTCCATGTTTCCTTGAGAAACTTCAAGTTAAGAATAATGCCGGTTCTTTATTCATTAGAGAAGGAATCACCTCACATGGCTTTCCTAAATGATCGATCATCTCTTCGATCATCCTCACTTTTTTGCTTTTTTAATCAATCAAAGTCAAGGCTAAGACCGACACTCTTTGTGCAAGGTCAATGGCTCAAAGTTTATAATAGACTCTACCTTTTCATTCATTAAATTTCATCACCGGTTGTGTACACCTGACCACGCCGCACGCTCTAGACGACGCTCTTAACTTTTTTTAATTTTAAACATGTTACGTATCATCAGTTTGTTTTGAAAACTTTAAATAAAATTTTGTGATATTTTTTGGTTCTTAATTAGATGGACCAAAACTTTATCGTCGCATGTGAAGATTTAATATGACATAGAAGTGTTATATCTAATCAACTAGCATGTTCAAGATCATAATAATAAGGTACCACTAACATAATATTTCTTGAACAATGATCTACTAATTGACCATCCACATGTAGTAATCACCTTCCTCCACACATAAGAATCACTACAACTTTGTCATCTACTCGATCATAATATATATACTACGCGTAAAACCAGAACTCAAAAAAGAAAGAAGAAGAACCTTCCATCCCCACTATCACTTTATAAAATTCCCTCTTTAAAAAGCCAAAAGTCCACCTAATCATATGCATGACTCCATTATATTAATCTTATAACTTCACCTCAACAAACCCTTGGCATCCATATTTCTCTCATTAGCCAACGTTACATCACTACTCTTAACATTATAATTCACAAACAACTTATTTTTTCTTGAATGTAACAAAAATGCATTCATCAATCCATAAAAAACCCTATAATCATTTTCTTCTTCTCATCATCTTTTCAGTCTTAATTTCATGCAAAAATGCAGAAGAAAATGATTCACCAATTCCTGATGACCCTAGTATAAAGTGTGACACTTGCCCTTGTGAAACATGTCCCGAGCCACAAGCTCCGCCTCCGTTGCCACCACCACCACCACCACCACCCATATGTCCACCACCTCCATCTCCACCACCACCATCGCCTCCACCACCAAAACCGGAGCCATGTGTCACTTGCATTAGCCAGACGCAGCCACCACCTCCTAGGTTCTACTATTCTCCTAGCAACAATAATCTTTATGTGACAGAATATAACTACTCAAGTGTTACAAGGGTTAATATTGTCATGAGTATATTGATGATGTTTTTTTGTTGCAATTGCATTGTTTGAAAAGAACATATTGTTGTGATGAATAGATAATTTGGTGGATTAAGTGTAGATTCTTAATTAATTAGGAAATTGATCATGGAATTAAAGATTCTCAATTTGTAGTGTATGTTCTTTATCTTAATTGTT
The DNA here is from genome assembly GCA_016808085.1 of Suaeda aralocaspica. Lineage (NCBI taxonomy): Eukaryota > Viridiplantae > Streptophyta > Magnoliopsida > Caryophyllales > Amaranthaceae > Suaeda > Suaeda aralocaspica. Next base: position 2,864,053 of record PYUH01000062.1, on the reverse strand, counting down.
GATTAGTTACACGTAGTCAACTTGATTGATTGAATGGTGTAACTTTGTATTTGATCACCATCCATGTAGTTCTTTTAATCTTTTTTCTATAAACAACGTACTTTAATTCTAAGCATTATTGATATATTTCTTGAGTATTCTAGCATTGTTATGATATTTGATAGTGACAGTCTCATTGCTAGTCCCCTAGACCACACCGTTTAATTCCTTATTCATCAAAAGGTCAATAGTGAGGAATAATTATGAATTGCCCTTGAAGAAGAAGAAGAAGAAGAAAAGGTGTAGAAGTGGTGGTAGCAATAAAGGAAGATTCTATTCTAATCTTAATAATAATAATAATAATAATAATAATAATAATAGCAAAAAAAAAAAAGAGGGTTGTTAAGGTGGACGTACGTACAAACAAATTGGGTGGCTGGCAAAGTGGCAAGAATTCTTAAGCAACAAGAGAGTGGTTATTAAGTTTTAATTTATTGCCGTGAAATGAAAGCAACACCAATTATTGTACTTGAGCAGTTGAGCCTAATTTCGGTTGAAGCTTATGAAAAATTGGTAAGATTATGGGAGTGAAATTACCTCCCAAATTTCTGATGGGGTTACTTTTAATTTAGAACTACGAGCATGAAAATCTTGGGCATCATGTATGTTCTATGGGACATACAAATTCATGCTACCCAATCGTTTTTGGTGTCTAATAATTATTCAATCGTAGAAAAATGCATGCTATCAGACTTTTAGAAATTTGCTTTTTATAAATCAATATGGACCTAAAACAAGACCAAATGTTAAACTTATAAATTACTCTTTCACTAGCGTCGGACTAATTAAGATTTAAGAATTCTATAGTAGGATTTAAGTGCTTCTCGTCCAACAAGTTTGTGTTCAAATCATTGTATCACTCCGTAATTAAAAATTTAAAATTACCCTTTTAACCTAGCTTTTTTTTTTTGAGCTTTTCATTTGCTTAAAAGCTTGATTTCATTCTCAAAATACCCCACGGGCCACTACAATACGCAAACGAGCAAAAGGTGCTAACAAAAACAAGACATAATAATCATTCTAGGGGAAATTCTAAATTTATCAATGTTATAGATTTGGAAAATTTATAACATTGATAAACACTCACATGCAAGGGGTCCTGTGTAAGAAAATTAAGGGTCCCACTACTTTTGCTTGTTTATTATCCTTCTAATTTCTTGATGTACTTTCCAAAATTTATCAATGTGATGAAATTTAAACCCCTCAAGTTTGTAATCTTACTTTGAGTTTATCATCAAAAGTATCGACATTGAGAAAACTTCAACCCTACAAGGAGTTTTGGTCTTTTAATCCAACTCGCATGAACCCAAAAACATTGATTATATTCATTATTCATGAACCAAACCTAAAATTGACTTAAAGTATTCGTTTAATATAAGTCAACTTCAGTTACTTCATACGATAAAATGTTTAATCTCACATGTTCTAGCTCATCATCAGTCAATCAGTCTCCATTTGATTAGTTATTTGCTTAAGAAATTTCAACTGTAGATAGTTCATTACCTTCGTTCTTATCACATGCATACGTAAACATATAATTGTTTATACTTATCTCAATCATACGTCTTCAAGAAATTATGATCACTTTTTTTAGATAATTTTTTTTTTTAAAATGTTCTGTTAACTACTATGAAATCGTCATTTCAACATATGAAGTAAAACAAAACATTTAAAGGCCAACTCTAACACTTAAGTTTTCCAAGGACTTGTTTTTATGGATTAGATTTATTGAATTGAATATAAGCTATTTCGATATATAAGACTATCATTTCAATATATAATTGAAGTACAATAACATATTTAAAAGCAATGGTTGAGGCCTAGGAATTGATTTTATACTCTATCACACGTCTCATACAAGAGTCCGTTGGGCTTGAAGTGTGGATGCAGCATGAGCTCCCTCATACCCTGCGCTTAATAATTCGACTTAGAAGGGAAGGGTGGATGAGAGAACCCGTGACCTTTGTGTCACGTTGGCTGTAATACCATATTAAAGGACCATCTCAACCAAAAGTTTAAGACTTTAAGCTGATGGTTGAGACCCAAGAATTGGTTTTATACTCTATTAAACTTTGATACATAAATTTTATAGGACGTTTATAAAATAGGTTTTGTCCATTTATTCTGAAAATATTTGAATTTAAATAAATTTAAAGGGGACTTAAATTTTGTTGAATTGTACTAACATAAAGGGTTCAATCTACTAGTACACAAAATACCATAAGTTTGCTGTAATCTACTTTGTTGTAGTCTCTTCCATTCTTCCAATTTCAATATTATCGACTTATCGACCCCACATTGATCTTGCGAGTTGCAAGAGTGTGTTTGCACTTGGCACGCAATCTTGTATCTTTTATTATCCATTAGTGTAAAATCTATAATACTACAAGTAATATTGATATGGCTTATTACTAAGGACGACATAGGAACATAAGTACATAACAACAATCTCTCCCAAAAGTCCAAAACCTATTGTAAATAAAATGATTGAGGACCTGTTCTTTTCGTCTAACTTTGCTTATTTTCGGCAACAAATTCAGTTCGGCAAAAATAAGTTTATTTCAACAAAAATAAGTTCAGTTCAACAAAAACAAGTTTCAATCCTAGCAAAAATAAGTTCAGTTCATCAAGAATGTAATATGTCCAGATAAGTAAAAATAAGTTATAATAAGTAAAAATAAGTTCAGTTTAGCAAAAATAAGTTCAAATAAGCAAAAATAAGTTGAAGAGACAAGGCATAACTCCTATTTATATAATTAAAGCAGTTTGTTCTCAACTCTTCTCCTTTAATGTGGGATAACAACTTATGGACAAGGTTTAGCAACCCTTAGCTTCCATAGTATTTTCATAATGTTTCTTCTAAAATTTGCATGTAGGCTATTCAATTCATTCAATGATTACGTTTGAAATCTTTATATGGGAGAAAAATGATCAAATTGTAAGTGAAATAGAGAGATAGAGTAGATTTGTATCGGTACCAAACTTCCAGATGGTCAAAAATATTGTGTGATAGTAATTGGTTTAGGGTCTCCGATGGTTTGTTGTGTTTTTTAGTTGACTTAAATTTTGTAAGTCCACGACATTATTGTACTGATATTTATATTTCTGTAGTAGCAATGTAAAGAGCAGACTAATATCAACCAAGAAACAAAATTAAACGAAAAAATAGAAACATCTATTTCCTTTTTATTACCTAATATGTCGAATAGTCTTTATTTACTCAAGTCACCCTTTCTATGTTGACTTAACGTACGCTAAACTTCTTTCATTTATTTCCTTATTGTAATGTATACGAGTAACAAAATTGAGAAATGATAAATCTTAAACAAATTGAAGAAGAACAAATCGGAGGTGTTTTCGTTATTTCAGTTTTTAAGTAAAGGTTATCCAACCTTCACCCTACAATTTTCATATTTTTTGGCAAAAAAAAAAAAAAAAAAAAAACTAAAGTGGCCAAAATACCCTTGATTTATTCATCAATTTGTTAAAAGAATATCATCCCTCAAACATAGAAATGATATATACGTTTAAAGTATAAACATCTTTATCAATAAACAATAATCCATGTATACCAAAGCAATGTATCCACCATGCATGTAACTTTCTCCCCAATTTCTCCTAAACACCCTCTCCCATTAAACATACCTAAAGATCATCACCTAATACCCAATACTCCTAATATACTAATTGACCAATTGACCCAAAGTCACACTTACACATGAGTACATGACTATATATTTGGGAAATTATAACAATCAAACCACCCCAAAACACCTAACCATTTCTTACCCTTTAAGCCTTCCCTATATGAAACCAAAAGATGTCTTCAAACCACCAAAAATTCCAAAGCCATTACCTCATAGTACTCCTCTTTTTACTCACTACTACTATTTCATCATGCAAAGCAATTGAAGAAATAGCCAATTCATCATCACCACCACCATTGCCAAACCCAAGCATAAAATGTGACACTTGCCCCGAAATTCTTCCTCCACCGCCTCAGGCACCTCCACCACTTGTAGCATGTCCTCCACCACCTCCACCATGTGACCCACCAGCATTGCCACCACCACCGCCAGAAGAGCCACCATGCACCGCCTGCATAAGTCAACTACAACCACCACCACCGCCACAAAAGATTAATTATTCGCCGGGGAGTAATCTATACGTGACAGGTTATACCTACTCTGGTGGTCCAAGAGTTGATAGTTCTATGTTTGGTGGTGGTGTTGTGCTTTTTATAGTTGCTTTGTTGGAGTTCACCATACTTCTATGATAATGATTTATAATTATATGGTCATTTATTAGTGTTTGAGTGTATTTAGTACGTGTGTATAACCTTGAATTATTATTCCAAGGTTTATAAGCTGTGTTTTATGGGGTGAGAAAACATATGTATGCCCTTTATACATAGTTTGTTTTGTAAGAAAAGCTTGTCTTAAAAAAAAAAAAAAAAAAAAAAAAAAAAAAAATTGCTTTCACATACTTCTATGAAATATTTATAATTATATGGTCATTTATTAGTGTTTGAGTGTATAGTACGTGTGTATAACCTTGAAATTATATCCAAGGTTTATAAGCTGTGTTTTATGGGGTGAGAAAACATATGTTGCCCTTTATACATAGTTTGTTTTGTAAGAAAAGCTGTCTTTT
>PYUH01000062.1:2839438-2851499 GCA_016808085.1 Suaeda aralocaspica | reverse complement strand
TTTTTTTTTTTTTTTTTTGTAGCTTTAATTTATTTATTGCACTTGAAGTTAAAAATATATATGTTCATTCTTACTTTTATATTATCTAATAACCAGAGGCAGCAACTAGTAATTTAACATATGGCAATAATCGAAGTACTAAGCACCCACTTTTTTTTTTTGGAAATATACTAAGCACTCACTTTGTGTAAAGCTAATATGCGTATTTATGTATTATTATGTCGATCTTTACATTATTACGACTAAAATAATGTGTGAGTCCGGTGGTTATTTGGTTTCCTTCTGACAACCTTGTAAAGAAAGTTTTTGGACAATAAAGGAAAACTAATAATTTTGATGCCAGATTGTTTAAGTACTGAAGGGTTTTTTTTTTTTTTTTTTTTTTTTTTTTTTTTAAATTTGAAAANNNNTTTTTTTTTTTTTTTTTTTTTTGAAATGTGAAAATCAATAAAACCGTAATTCTTGTTTTTTATGTCACAATTGTCAACAATTACAATGAAAAGATCATAAAGATTTCATCTAAAAAAATTGCAACGTTTATTATCAGGCCAAATTGCGGTTTAAACTGAATTGAAATTTAAAAAAAATTCAACCAAATACGGTCATAGTACTAAAGTGTAGTGCTTAAAGTGATGCTCCATATTTTGCAAGGTCGAAATTTGTGGCCTTTAAATAAGTGTCGTCTTCGACGATCCACTGCCCTTTCTGATACATTTACATAGTCACAAACTCAAAATGTATCATGCGATATACGAGTATTAGACTGTTTCTTATTTAGCTTTAGGCATGATCCAAAAAGTGTCAACATTTTTCTTGAGTAGTATTAATAAAAGAAACCATTTTTTTTTTAGAATTTTCAATGATAATTTTAACAACATAATTGTCGGCAACAAAGTTTCCAGCATTCCAAATTTGTATGAATTGTTGATCAATATTCAATATGATCATACATTGTACCTTCAACCTAGTTGAACATGATGCTTCACGGTGCAAATCGCAATAGTGATTGTCATTTGTTTTGCATCGATATGTCCAAATTAAAGAATATGTAGCTTAGTAACTAGTACGACAGTAGCTGATTCAGCTCATATGTCATGGTCATGCAAATTACATACACATTTTCAAATTTGTAATTTTCTCAACAACACATCCTTTACTTTAATAATGACTATAAAATCCTTACAAATGTTTTCATATAAAAGAGAAAAGTTGCATAAAAATTACTCCGTTGGATTAGCATATTCGCTACAATCTAAGATAGGAAAAGAAGGCTCACAAATTACAATCAACTTATTAAGGCACCACTTTTCTTTTTCCTAAAACACCTTTTTATGCCCATAGTGAGCCCATTTTTCATTTTCATATCCTAGTCAATTGTCAAGTGTCAACGTCAACCACTTGATATGTTTTTTTTCTCTCCTTTTGGATAGAAGAATTTTGCCAAGTAATTTAGCCGTTGTTGTGAACAGATTGATTAAATTTCACTTGTCATCACAAAACACTGACTTTTATTGTACTCTATATTAAGAGCTTGTTTACTTCAACTTAAAATCCGTTCAGTTTAGTTCAGTTTAACTCGATTCAGTTCAACTCTTCTCTTATTTTGCTATTCATTAATCCTTCATAAAAAACTTTTAGTTTAATTCAGTTCAGCTCAATTCAGTTCAATTCAGTTATTTTCAATTGAAGTAAACATGCCCTAACTATATACAACATGAGTTAAAATTAATAAAATCATTAATAGATTATTTAACAGAATAACTAAAAAATTGAACATTTCTACAAAATATAGCACAATTTGTTAATCTAATAGAAGTACTAATGAAAAAAACGACATAAAATTCCAAAACAAATTTATGTTATTCTAACATAATAAAATACGGTTGAGGAAATTCCTTTAAGAGAGCAATCAAATCAAATGATCATCTACAAAACATTCAAGAAGAATTGAATAATAATACCTTGTATTATTTTTTGATGTACATTATACAATCTATTGCCAAAGTCACAAATTCCTGTAAGAAACAAAATACAAGCTCTATTACTGAGGAACAGAGAAATAATGGACCAAAAATATGCACTGAGCACCAATAAATCTAGAACAACACTAGTACTCCTACAAAGTACAATCAAACAACAAACAGAGCATCTCATATAAGATCAAGTGATGAATGGAGTCCAGCAGATCGAAAAAAATGAAAAGCAGGGAGGGTTGGAGAAACCAAACAAAGGTATAAATACAGTAGGTGATTCCAAAATATACCTAGAAGTACACCTCATTTTGACTAGTAAATTTATTACCGTAACATAGATCCCTCAACTAATATATCAAGTTACACCATCTACTGTAGATTATTACCCTCCCTCCTACATGAATCAATTTTGCATATTCGAAACATGCCTACTGATTATATAATCTTTCAAGGGCTCCCTTACTCCAGCTTTTGAAAGCAGCGTGATCAATCTCAGAGCTGTGCAGCATGATGACAATTAAGCAGCCCCGAAACAGTGCCCAAGAATATATGTACCATCCGAGAGCAAAGATAAATTTTCACAAGGCTTTTGGAGTTCAATTGATAAAGGAACTTGCCATCACCAGTAGATGGAAGCATTCATGCAACAGCCATATCCAACGCTTTTATTGTGTTCCTACGCCAAAGTGAAGTGTTGGAATCAAACCTTAGCTCCCAAGTTGGCCAGTAATGCAAATCCTGCTTCAGTGTTAACACCCGAGGCTTCCCATTCAAGTGTACTGTCCTCACACGTGCATAATCCCCATGTTCTAGTTCCTACACATTAGACAAAGAAAAAATACATATTAACATAGGGGGAAAAAGGCCGAGGGCATAAGGATATGTAGGGGGGATCTAGCAACATTTGAAATTTCCATCATAGCAGAAATCAAGAATTTCAAATAATAATACAAATTTCAATTTTGTTATTCTTGGTTATAGAAAAGTTCAAATGTACAGAGTATTTTGCTCGTTCCTATTTATATCTTGAGTACTATAAAGGCAACATAGTATATTGCAGAAATAAATTTTGTACAGCTACCTATCCTAATACACATAACTGCTTCAAACACACCAGAAAAGTCCTTGTAATTTGACAGGAAACATCAGAAGTACTTTCAAATTTCAATGCAGAGGAGTTCTGCCATTGAGATTTCAAATTTCAAACACCAGAAAAGTCCTTCCATGCTAGTCTAGGTCGAGTGGAGGAGTTCCAACTTATGACTTAGCGGTCTCAATTGGCTCCTCTTAGATAGCCAAGGGCCCCAAGGCACAATGACTTATTCCATAACAAGTGAAATTAGTTACAAGTCATACCATTAAAGAGTCCACAAGTCAAAGCAGGCATGCCACCAAATGATTTACATACCTTCTGACTCAACCTGACTAAAATTGAAGTAGCATATAAATAAATCTAGTACATCTATAATTTCGAAAGCTGTCAACCTCCACAAATCTTCCAAGAAGCTGCAACTCCTTTTACACATGTAGATTTGTCAAAAATGGGGAAGAATACATGCATCATGTTTTCAAGATGTACAAATATGCTTGTAATGAAAACAACTACAGTGTGAGCTCGTTGAGTAAATTAAGTTTCTTGTTCTGCTAACTAATACTTCAATGATAACATGACTACATGAGTGCTCATCACATATTCACAAGTTCGTAATGTGATTGAGAAAAGCATTTGGGCAACCGATTGAAATTCAAAAGTCAAGATACCTTAGTAGCAGTTACAAAAGAATCCAGATCAGGGGTAGGTTTGCCATTCAGTTCCACTATCCATTGAAGAGCATACAAACCATATCTGTGCACTGGACTTCCATGACACCACCTGCAACATGTCAAATAAACTTAAATCCTCTAGAAAACAAGTACGGAGTACTTAAAAGGGCAAAAACAATTTGGGGCCAACTTATAACACAAGCAAAAAAAGCTAGCCTAGCACGACCAGGTTGTCAGACTCATGGTTATATACTTACATCTAAAATGAAAGAAGTACACACTAGGCCTGCATAATTAGGACAGCTCCTCTCATAAGCAAAGCTAATACTCCCTTTAGTTGCTACACTTGCTTTTTCACAGTTGCCAATACACAACTTCAAATGTTAATATCTCAACTTTTGTGAACGAGAAAATTATAAAAATTATATATTTGAAAAATACATATCGTGAAAAATCAAACAATATCCCATATGACTATGTTTTTCTTTATGTATATAGAACCAATTAACCAAAGCAAGTCAAAGTACATAGATGAACAGTGCCATAATTCACTAAAAATAAACAAAGGGAGTACAAGTAAATTTTTCCAGAAAAGAAAGGCTTCATTCTAATCTCACAACTTTAACACCAGCAAATACACAATAATACTAATTAGTGGAGTTACCTTGCTACATAAACACCATGGCCTTCTTCAGGAAGAAAACCAAGAGCTCGTACTGCTGCATGAGAATCCTGAACTATGCACCCACACCAATTAACAGCTCGAACTGTACCAATACCATCTCTAACATCAGTTCCTACCATTACTTCCATTTCACATCCCTGCATGACAATCCAGAACAACATAAAAAAAACTATAGCTTATTGTATCATAAGAGATGGGGAACCATCCAAGGCAGCTTACTCTAGCTGCATATTTCGGCAATTACATTATGTTCTAGGTTATAATTACTAACCTGACGAAAGATGGTCATTTTAAGTGTTCCATCACTGTTGACATGCTTGTCCGCATCTTGACAAGCATTTTCAATGTCACGAAAGCATGTCACGGGTTCTTTATTAATTGCCAATACCATGTCACCTTGTTCCAAAACCTTTTCAGCTCTTGAACCAGCCAAACAACCTTTGACACGCAACACCTGACGCCTCAGAGGGTCTTTTTTAACAAGAGCCTGGAACAAGTATTACATGCATATTCATTAACCATAAGTTAAAGATCAAGCCCTACAAGCTACAGTTGTTCCCTCTGTTGGAGGGGTCTAGACGTCTAGAAAAGTTCTACAAAATAAACTAACGAGAGTATTACATGCATTCCAGAACAGTCATTCGAGAGTCAAAAACGTGCTTTATTCTTTAATAAGAAACTCAATTTACTACGAACTCACCCAGTTATGCCATAACAGCAATAAGCAGAAGATGCCCCTCACCCCAATTGGGATTAGAACATTAGACAAAGACAGTAAAAAACAGAGATTTCAAAGACTAAAATTCCTCTCCCCATAGTAGAAGCATGATTCCATTGGAAACATAGGATAATGAACAAATGACATGTAGCATTATCTATTGCCAATGAAATAGAAACTGTTCGCATGTGCTAAGCAAAGAAAAGTACAATAAAATCGTTGACAGATACTGATAAGACTGCAAGTCATGCTATCTTAAGTCCAAGACAAGATTTTTCATTCATCAGAGTGAAGACTATATTTAGCATCAAATAATCAATTTCATGCAAGTTCAGGCATGCGCGCATCAAAACTGCTCATGAATACCAAAGTTTAATCTTTTAGGCACGTTGCAACTTGCAAGGCTTCTCTAGTTGCTAAAAAGAACATGGATATAATAACACAGAATCATACCTGAATCCAATCATTGCTTAGGCCAAAACTCCTTGCCTTCGAGAGCAAGGTTGGATAGAGCTCCACCTCCAGCATTCTGACAAGTGGCATCGGCCTTTTAATGCCATTTATAAGAAGAGGTACACCATTTGAACCAGACAAAATTTTGTCAAGGACTTGACTGATGGCATAAATTGGTATACCTCTGACAAATTGATGATCTTCTGATGAACTGGAGCCATATCTCAGCTGCAAATGAGAAAATAAAATGTCAGAACAAGCCATGCTAAGCAGAATCAAGTCACCAAAGAAAGAGGAGAACCTGTGTTGAAAAGCTCCCCCATATTGCTTGAACCCTACCATGATCATCAGTCAAGACACCAGAAAATGTACTGCCGAAATCTGGGGAAAGAAAGCTCAAAGCAAAGTGTCAGAAAGCCAAACAATGCAAACAAACGCTGAATCTTTTCTTTGATTCTTACTCATTTCTTTTCTTTTTTTTTTCCCAGATTTCTTTTCAGGAGGAGTTCGGATGGGAGGGTGGAACCGTGGAAGGACTTTAATAATATTTAGTGCACGGTCAAATAAAAATCAACCTGCCAACAATACCTGTGTCAAGCTCTATAACTTCCATATTAATGGCTCTATATCGAGGAGAATCTGCCGATCCAATATTCAATGCAGCACAAGGGTTGGTGACGATAGATCTTCGCGAAGTAGCTTGAAGACTTCTGCTCAACCCAACAAGATATACAGAATCACCTCGACGCAATGCAGGATCTGACCATAACAGTAAATGCACCACCTTGGACGTTATATAACATTGTTGCACACAGAAGAATGTGGAAAACAAAATATACTACATATATGAGCAGAAAAGGGAACAGTCTATTCAACCATGTTGCAAACTAACCAGGTAGTAGCTCAGCTGCACGAACTACAGCAGCACCAGCAGTACCAAGAGCAGCAGGGTCATATGCAACAAGAGCATAATTGTGTACAGGATGCAGAAAAACCACCTACAACATTGCATGGAATATAAGAAAGAGAAGTTGCAAGGTCTCCGTATATAGGCAATAACTAAATCAGTTACCTCCCCGGGGATTTCAATAGGAAATGCAGCGAAGGATAGCATGATATCAGATGCAGAAATTGCAACTGTGTTCTTGTCAACCACAACCAATCCCATATTTTGTGAATGATGAATAATGACACCGGTTCCAAAGAAATGTTGCGAGTGTACACCATCAAGCATACACGACGGTGGAACATGAACCTGAAAGTCACAAGATAGAAGAAAATAAAGTAGTGCGCCTACAGAATATCTCACACACATTGCCCTTGCATAGTAAAAAAATAAATCATCTTTGATTGTTGCTGCGTACTATCGTATTTCACATGGACCAGCAACTAAAACACAGAAACACTAAACAAATAGAACCCCATATTGTAGCACAAATACAAAATATATTAAACATGCAAGCCCCCTCCAAAAATCACATTGTCAGATTGTCCGTCAATGGTCATTCACTAACGCTCTTAATTTGACCTCCAAAAAAAGTTTCCAAAACAAGATTCAATAAGGTATTATACTGCAGAACAATATAAAAAAAAAATTTCATGTTGATGTTTAACATAAGAACGAAATGACAACAAAAACAACTTCCACATATCCAACCAGGCAAGACTGCCATTTTTTTTTTTTACCTCAAACATAACAAGAGTTGGCTCTATGACTCGTTCAGCAACAGAAGCATTGGATACTGCAGCTGTTTCACCTGGGCAATCCCTGAGAGCAGCACTTTCAGAAACACCCGATTCACCTAAGCTCTCTTCTCTTGGTTCATACAATGAACCATCAGTACATGCAATGACATCAGCAGAAAAACAATCTTCTACCTTTCGCTTTTTGCTCCCAGTATCAGACTCATCCCGACAGTTTGCATCTTCAGAGTTATGATCACTATTAGTCTCCATAATTGCTGCACCATCAGCAAGCTTTTGGTGATTATCTTGATGCGTAAAGTCCATTAAACAGACTTCTCTGACATCTGATAACACTGCTTCGTTGCCAGCACCACCGTTGACATGATTAATACCACATGATAGCAGTGGGGACTCTGATGGTAAGGCAGGCCTAACTACCCACAAGCCACTACTGTCATTACGAGTATATATTCTAGGGGGAGCATACCATTCATGTCGATCAACAGTAATCAAGACCGACTGCACCCAAAATAAATTAAAGTCACAAGTGTTTCCAACTAGGCAACAACAAAACATGAAAGAGGAAGGGAGAAGGGAGAGGGGAGATCAAATATATATATATATACACACACACTACCTCCATTTCAAAATAGATGCAACAAATTGAGTTGAACGGACTCCTAGCTAAAAATTGCATGCGAGTGCAAAAGAGAGAGATTGAGAAGGATGTCATCTTAAAAAGGAAAGGAAACAAAACAATTGTTGCACCTAAATTGAAATGGAGGTAATATATATACATATATATATATGTTATGTGTATATGTGTGTGTGTGTGTGTGTGTGTGTGTGTGTATGCATATAAAAAATGTCAAGTCTCAAAGCATAGCAAAAGATTGGGTAAAACAATATCCAAACAATCATGATTATCTATCAAGGAGCAGAAGGATTACTATTCCATCAGAAGGAATCAATGAAACAACTACAGCCTGGACAATAGTTAACATAATTCCAAAATCCAACCTATAGAGAAAAGGCAAATTAATGTATGCGTGGGGTATGAAACAACAGACCCCAACATTTTCTTTTTTAGTAATCATTGGAAATGCAAGCATAAACTTATCACTACAGTAGGTGATGAAATTATTTGTAGAACAGCAATCACCATAAGACTTATCCTGCTGCAGGCAGCGGTAGATTATCAAATGTACACATTACTACCCTAGAACTCAAAATCAAGCAGGCATTACACAAATGCATCATTCCAAAAGCAAGAATCATATGATTAAATAGCAGGTGCATCTGTCATTGATACCAAAAATACACTGCTGTGTTTTATATAAATCCTTCTTTTTTCCAAAGAACCAAAATATGATTTTGTTGATCAAAATCCTCATCCATGCATCACAATTGGAAATAAAACAAAATGTTCAACTAAAGCATTATCTTCACAAACGTGGAATTATAATCCAAAAATACTGGAGATTCTTTTGATGAACAAAAGACCACATAATTGTCTCTACAAATCTGATTCCTAGAATTGTAGACATCGCTTATAATTAATATAAAACAATGTAAAAAAATCGGATCTTAAAGTAAGAACCAAGAAATAGGAATAAAAGTTAAGGAGCAACTTAGGCTTAGTGTGGTTGCATAAAGTATATAAACCACTTATTGACATCAGATAGTCTACCCTTGTTGAATCTAAAACTTTATGAAAATGAGGAAATTTGGAGATTCCATCACACTGAAGTTCTGAACTTAAGAAACATAATATATTCCAGCTCTGACCAGATTTTCACCATGGTGCTTCCAATGTTAAACATTGCAAAAGAAGCTCATCTACCTAGACTAGCAACTTAGCAAGGAGCTCGAGTGCTCTGTAATATCAAACAATGGTCAGCCTTGTATGGGCTGAATCAGCACCGTATCTTTCATATTAGTCATGCATAATAGTCCTATACTCCATAACCCAGGTCAAACTGAATTGGCAAATTTAAGAAAAATAAGACATCAGCAAGAAGAATAGTTAACACATGCTACCTTTCTTCGGTGCCGGTCTGTGTAAGTTATATATTCCAGTGGGACACGTACACCCCTAGATAACTTTGAGAAGACCGATATCAACTCCTCAAGGCATGATATCTCCTGTCCAGCAAACTTTTTTATAATGGCATGGCGAGGCACTCCAGCTCTAGATAGCATGTATCTGCCAATAATAAACAAGGGAGAACAGCCTTATCATACATGTAAAGTTGTAAACCAAGTTATGTCAATATGTCTGACCAAGAAATGATGGGCAACAAAGCAAACAATACACTGAAATTTATTATGAGCATATACCACCAAGATCACACTAATTATTACTTAAACAAAGAAAAAGGCATAGTGGCATACCCAGGCTCAGCAACATAAACGATGCCACAGGTAAATCGGAAATTTCGAGCCTGCAAAAGAACTTTACTGATTAATATATGTAAACTGAAGCAAGCTCCAGGACTAAAACTAAAACAATAGCGTGTGTGTGTGTGCGGGAAAACAATATTCCTAAAGTTCACACTGTTACAAAAAATCAAACAAAGTCCTCCACGCTACATAGAAATTCACAAATAGATGTTTGTGAAAAGAGATACAACAACCACTACAAAAGCAGACTGAAAAGTGAGGCGATGTCTGGGGGCGGGGGTCTTGACACTGAATAGAAGACCATTAAAAATAAATAAATAATCTACTGTCATACAATCTAACATTACAAGCAACATGTCAAATCAAAATAACAAACTTATGCACCACTTAGAACCATAGATGAGCGATTACACATAGGAAATGATTAAATTTTTAATTGCAAAGGCTTGGCTGGGAAAGGGAGAATATAGAGGGAAGAAGAAAAAACAAACCTGCTGATACGACAGAGGATGAATCACAGCACCACTCACTTCAAGAAAGTGGTTAGGGGTGACTGAGTGCAAGTCTTGCACCTGAACCCATCATTGGTATTAGAAAACATGATGTACAAAACTAAAGTGTTATACTTGCTCTCTTTGAAACAGTTGAACAGAAAAATCAATATGGACAAAATGGAGCACGCCGACAGCTGTTGAAAAATTTATGTGCCACACAGCAATACATGAAACTGCTCAACATCAACAGCCTTGGCACTTACGTGCTAAGTCTGATTGCATTGTACTGTCAACTCTTCATTACACCTTAATTAATAACTTATGACACTTTTCTTTGAAAATTTTATGCAATTCAGATTACACCAAGGCAGCCTTTTTTCTAGAGAAGTAGATAGAGAAGCCACATAAAAAAAATTTGAGGATCTGAACTCACCTTCAAGTCTACTGTCATTGGTGTGCCACCTCTTTCTATCTCCAATTCAACCTTCTGGTTTACACTATCATCTAACAATGTTTCAAGTTTTAGAAACTGAGTCATAACCTGCAACATAATATGACATGCACATCAGTTGTGATAAATGCAAGCTAAACTATATGCTTGGCATAAGTTATCAACAAATAGCATCTAATAAATCATACTGTAAACACCAAAAAAACAAAAAAGGGCCTAGTGGGAAGCTAGAAAAGGCGGCTTACATTTTTCAAAAGCTACTTCTTACAGTTACATTAAAACAGGCATGCATACACAATGCATCAAGTTAGAGTTGAAACACTATGTTAGAAACTCGTCAGTCAATCTATGGCTGAAGACCTGGAAATAACTATGAAACAACATCATTAAAACTGAAAAAATGGAACCCAGTAGAATGCATTACAACAATTAATTATCCTACAACAAATACCATATAAAAGTACCTTCAGCCTCCATCCCTCCTAAATCTCAATATTCAGTTTATAAAGCTAACTAAGAGGAAAAGCATTCCAAATACAGTACATTTATGAAAATCTTTCCTAACAATTTGAACCGGCATAAAATTATGAATCACAAACCAGAAGTCTCTAGCACCATTTTATCTAGAAGACTAGAACCAGTGATTGAATGAACCAGATGCAATAGTCTTGTTGACTTACTTCACCATTGACACGAACAAGCACATCGCCAGTTTCCAAATGCTTATGAGCTGGCCCACCTGGCACCTACAAAGACATATTAGTCATGTTAGGCTATTACATAACAGGTTGCATATATTATTCGCTAAGCAGCATCTAAAAGAAGCCACACTCACCACTGAATCAACAACTAGCATTCCAGTTTCACCTGGTGGAGATGCATGCCTCACCATCTACTTAATTTGACATCGCAAGGAGTCAGCATAAAAATAATATGAAGATACCAGTAACATGCACTCATGCCCCTTACAGATGGGGGAAAAGAAGAAAAAAGAAACACTTCAACCAACTAAATACCAGTTCTGTGTCTCGTTGAAGGCCAAGCCGAAAGGTCTCATCAAAACCTTTGTGCACAAATGTCACCTACAAAAACCATAATAGCATCTCATCCTAATCAAAATAATAAACAAACACCGATAACTGAACTGATTCTGAAGCAAGGCCAAGCATGGAAGATTGTAATTTATAACTCTTTATATTAGTGATGGAAGATGATACAGAATATTATGGTAATTAATATGCGCAAATCTAATTAGGAATGAATAACTCTAAGGGGCCGTTTGGTTGGGGGTAATAATCAAAGGGAGTGGGAATCAACTGCCCATATTCCCTTTGATGGTGTTTATATGCCACTTTTGCATTCCCATTTCCATTCCCATTCTAACACTTATCATTTTCTTCCCCCCTCCCCCCCCCCCCCCCCCCCCCCCCCCCC
>PYUH01000062.1:2784317-2837293 GCA_016808085.1 Suaeda aralocaspica | reverse complement strand
TTCACTTTTTTTCCCCCCCCCCCCCCCCCCCCCCAATCTTTTCCATTCCCTCTCCCACTTTATACCCAAACACCACACAAACCGCCCAACCATAAGCCCAATCACCAAATCAACCACCCACCTCCCCTACCCCATTCTCACCAGCGCAGCCTGCCTCAAACAGCCACCCCTACCATTGAAACCCTAACCACCCTCTAAACTCTAACAAACCACCTTCCCACCGCCTGAAACCGCCACCAATGCCCCCTACGACTATCCCCCTCGCTTCGCCGCCCCTCCCCCTTCCCTTGCCGCACCCACATCTCCCCCTAAATCCCCCAATTCAATAAATTGAAATTTGAGAATTCTAGGGTTTTCCCCAAATTTCGAATTATGGGCGGCAAGGGGAGGGGGATGGGCGGAGAGGGGCGGCGAAGCGAGGGGGATAGGTTTCGGTGGCGGTAGAGGTAGTTTTAGGGGTGGTCGAGGTGATTTGTGGGATTATTGTTACATGGGTTTTGCGAAGGGTGTGGGTGTGGGGAGGGGGTTGTTGCAGCAGCCACGGGAGGGGGATGCGCCGGCAAGGAGTGGGGGAGAGTGGGTGGTGATCTAGGTGGTTTGATTGGTGGTGGGAGTTGGGGTAGGGTGGTGTTGTGGTGGTTGTATGGTGATGAATGTAAAATATCATCCATCCCTTTAAAACAAAACAAACAATTCTATCAAAAAAGGGAGTATCTTTCTTTCTCCTCCTTTCCCTTTCCCCTTCACCAACCAAACGGCCCCTAATTCTACTAATGATTTGTAACTTTTGGATTGACGTCACTCGATCTCATGATTAATAGACGACTCTCAAAGCAATAAAAGAAAGCAATTAAATTCGACGGTGATGCCCTTGGTCTGCATCAGAAGATGCCATATGAGCTTGGTATTAGGTTACATACGCTATAAGATTATTGATCTCACAACTAAATTGAGTCTTTCAAAACAGATCTCACATACAGTGCACAAGAAAAACAAATTGGGATGAATTACAACAACAAACAAAGCCTTAGTCCCAAGATAATTTGTAGCTGGCTAGGCACATAGACATGCTGACAATGAATGAATAAGTGGAATCACAAAAGTCATATGCAATATCCACACCTTCTATTCTTCACAATTTAACACCACGTTTTCCACAAGTCCCAATGCCTCATATCTCCAGAAACCACTCATAAACACAGATTCAGAGACATTAAAGCTAATCACATGCAGCAAGTGCATTAACAAACCTGAAGCGTACCACGGGGGATAGTGACTGCAGGCCATTCATCTGCACACAAATCTCTGCCGTTCTGGAGGTATCTTAGTGCTCTGACAACCTGCAAAATCATAATACCAACACGTTACAACTAGACTGTAAAATACAAGTTATTTACATAGCAGATAGCATTAAAATCAGGAATCAGACAGATACAGAGCAATGTAATGGTCAGGATACACATTCAACTCGAACTATATAATTCAAGAGTAAATTGCTTCTAGCTCCATTTCACGTCTAATCAAATTGATTATTCAATCAAAAATGCTAATTTTTGATAGAGGAAGATGAAAAGAACACGAGAAGTAAATTGCTTGTTTCTCATGCAGTAGAGCTGATGGCATTTAGCAACTAAGTAGTTGAGAGACTAGGAATCATAACTCACTCGTTCCAAGGGTAAGAAAAATGCTGATGCACTGGATGACTTGCTACCAGCATTCAACGCCACTGCCCTTCCTTGCCAATCTATAACAGGGGAACCGCTAGAACCACCCTTAGTTCCTGAAGCCGCCTGCACATCAAAAGAAGACAGAATACCAACATGATTACAAGAAATTATAATAACCCAGCATCCCATGAGGCTGCCAACTGTCTTGGATTTTTGGTGACATAGAATTAGACAGTTGCACATAATCTCACCCACCTCCAAATGCCAAAAAAATGTTGACAAAATTCTTGTAAGCAAGAAATTAAGCATACCCCTTTGGCATACTACCAAAAATAAATAAAGTGACTTGAAACACTTGAAGAAAAATTTCACTCTTAAATCTTAATAGTGCCGCGAGGTACGACTTAGTAGTTAGTATAGTAGCTCAAGTAAACTTACTTGCATGTAAAATGTGTTAAAATCATTGTAGCCATCCCTGCATCCACAAAAGCAATTCAAGTCAATAAAAACGATGATACAGAAGGCCTACACATTAGGCCAACAAATAACTAGATGTTTGCCACATCTGTCATAAATTGCTGCCCCTAAGCACACTCTATATCAATTAACCACATTTTCAAAGTTCAAAATAGAGACTAAGACTTTCTTCAGCTTAAAAACCCTCTTCCCATACTTTCTTCTCAATAAAAATCACAAAACAACACAATGATATCACCCTATCAGAGCAATGCTAAGCAAACGGTTAAGAACTCCTGTACTATCCTGAAAGTTATGTATTCATCAACATGTAATGTTAGAGAAGACATCTCTACCAGCACAATAAGAAACTTTTATACTTCGGTTTCTTTCAACGTGACAGAAGACATTTTCTCATTTAGGCTTCAAGCTAATTTGAACAATACTACTTGGGTCCATGAAGCAAAGAAAAAGAGACTGAGGGAATATAACACTGAATTTTCCAGAAGAATCTGAACTTATTGCAAACATTATAATTTTATGGTTATGTATCACGTAGAAAAGAAATAAGGAATTAAAATTACATCGTTTAATCCCTAACTAATCAGTAGTGGATTGATAATAATAAATCACAATAAGTATGTTTTTTAATGAGTATATTGATATCATGCTTCATGTATTGATAATAGTATAGTACAACATAGTTAAGATAATAATCCACAAGAAATACAAACTGGACTAATGGTATACTGATTTATGCAGGAAGGTTAAAAGAGGCAGCAAGAAAACCATGTGAGAAGATTATAACAATTTTCACAATGCATACTTTTCAGTAACACAGAGATGAACCCCCTTAAGCCCCAACAATAACTCCCCTACTTCTTTCTGCAAACTGCAGGTTTATCCTTCATAAACTCCATCAGCTGAAATACTGTTCTTTAAAAATACTTGGCTAGTACATTTAGAACACCATCATAGCACTCGATTTTGAAAGTTATGTTAGGAAGCTACCATCTAAGCAATTTTCCTAGGAAAGATACCATGTTGCAAGGCATAATACAATTCATCTGTACCTGAATTGTGATTATTAAAAATCTTCCAAGGCCTCACATCTCACTCACCCCACCCGCTGAATACAGAGAAAAACCTCAGAATTTACCATTCACCCCAATACAATGCAAAAGCAATATCATTATCATGAAAAGGCATTAACTTTTGGCTTATAATTTAGGTTACCACATACTTCTTGTAGTGGGGAGCATCTCTATCAAGACGTGCAACAGTACCAGCCAAAATAGATACCTGGAGGAGAGTAGTAAATAGTAAAATCGATCAAATATAAGAAACAAAGACAGTACCACAAAAAGATGGTATGGACAACTCTAACCTTTTTTAATCATCGCTAAGGAAGAAAAGCAACACATGCACAAATAATCAAATATATACAATAAGCAATGGCAAATAAAGCCAGGTCCCAAATGAGGAGGAAAATTGCCAATATTTTATTACCTTACACCCTTCAGAAATTGCATTCACTTTCTCAATCTCAATACTACAACCCTCGTTGAATATAATAACAAAATTTTATGTAAATTCAGAAGTTGCCTCTTACTAAACCGTCCTCTTAATATTGGATACTAACTTCAGCCTAGCATGGACCAGCACAAATGCTCCATATAGGTAGTTGTGCTATACCGGATATCAATAGTTTATGGTTACCCAAGAGTCCAATACTCCTTATTTATTCATTATTTACTTTACAAATATTAACCACAGTTTTACATTTTACCTAATTTTTTATATTCTAATTTTAGCAACTAGACAATGAAAATTGAGCATCAAAACTCAAAATATAGAAAACCTAACACAACTTTTTACGAATATGTATATCAAACAGAAAAGTATATCAAGAAACCATGACAAACACAGGAAACAATCTTTGTACTTTACTAGCAAACAGAAGCAGCTACCTTCTCTCCACTATCATTACCAACAACCCTTATTTCAAGCCCAACAGAGGCAGCCTCAGGTGCAAGAGGTATCTCTTCATAGCTCAAAAACCGGATTTGTTGTGGGTCATACCGAAAGAATCCAAAATCATGCACCTGAAAGAACACAAAAGTGTACAAGAGTTATGAATAAAATAACCAAGATCATAAAAGGCCAAGACAGACTTTAGAATGTTCTATAATCATCCCTTACTCTCGGAAGTTAATCCTTAAGACAAAGTGTACTTTGAATATGATACTCTCACATGTTCTCATTCAAAGTCTATAAGCTGATATTGGATGATGAACAAAAAACCATCTTACTCAAACAATCAAATTAAGAATGTCATTATGAATGAAGCTAAGAATAATTAATTTTTTGCTATAATTGATTTAATTGAGGATCACACTCCACAAGGGCATAATGACACCCATCATATACCAATTCAACAAAAGAAGGGAACAGTTGCTCATTTCCTTTAAGCTCTTCATCACTATAAATAATTGCACCACACCCCGATCAAAGGAGGGAGCCGCATGAGAGTTCCAATTGGAAATAGATGACATGCAGCACTCTAGCTTCTTTGAGTCTTGGGACACAGCAAGGATGTGCAGCATAACTATAGCGAGTGAAGCCACTACTCTAATACTCGGGCAAAGTGATAGAACATTATCTACAGCTATTGTAGGCTTGTTGAATGTAAAACCCGACCCCATCTGTAAATTATGCAACGCCAATCACATTATTCAAAAGCTAAAAATCGTAAACAATCCCGTAAAAAGTAATATTTGAAAAATATCTAAAATAATGTCAAAGGCTAAGAGTGTGTTTGGATAACATTTTTGGAAGGAAAGGGAGGGGAAGGAAAAGGAAAGAAGGGGAAGTGAAGTGAAGGAAGGGGAATAGGAAATAAATTCCTTCACTTGGATAGGAATGAAAAGAAGAGAGAGTGAAGGAGATAGACATCCAATCAACAAGATTGGTGGGCCCGGCGGCAATTGCAGTGGCCGAAAGGGTGGTGGAAAATAGCAGAGGTTGTGTTTCTTAATTTTCCTTCCAAATCTTCTCAATTTTGGAAGGAATTGTCTCTTAAGAAGAGAAGGAAATAGGGACTTATGTCACCACAAACAGAGAATAAAGCAAGTGTTGAATTTAAAGCTGGTGTCCATTTCTCTTCCTCCCATTTCCCTCACCTTTTATTTTTGCTATCCAAATGGAGGAAAATTCATCTCTTCCTTTCCCTCCATCTTCTTGTATCCAAACAAGCTGTAAAAGTGTCAAAGGGGAGGTTTTACTCAAACTCAGAGGCAGCTGGGTTGGGAAGGAAAAGAACCTATGTGACTGAACTTCAGGCATCCAGATCAATCAGTTTCGACCCATGCAACGACAAACAAGCTCATGCTAGGATACAGCAGAAACCCCTGAAGATGATTTAAGATAAATTAGGACACCTACACACTCGTAACCCCCCCCCCCCCCCCCCACACANATGTAGGCGTGGTCCAGCTAAATCTGCAGAACTACTATTGCGCTATCATCCTTGATCACTTCACTTTCTGGATAAGGTTGTCAGATCAAGATAATCTATAACTCTTTATTTAGCCAGCATTATCAGGTAGCTGAAGCATAAGAACGCATGCTTAACGTCATGATGCAAATTCCAAGGGCACAAAGAAAGGAAAGACGGGATCTTGAATGATACGGCCACCAAGTATAAAAACATGTCTAGGGTAAATGAACATTGGATAATCACATTAATCAGTATATAGACATATTCTCCACTTTCCGGACTGAAAAATTCCACCTATCCATTACGCCATATCTCACTATATGCCCTAGAATCCTTAAACCTTTTACTTAGTAGTGATGTCTAAAAGTGAAAATTCCTTGTCTATGTGTCAACTCCCAATCAAAAGAAACACTATTACAAAGCAATCTCAGCAGATTCCCGAGCCGAAAACCACATATATCCTACTGTATTTAATTTAAAAGCCAAATATATCGAAATCGAAAACCAAATAAACTCCACTCAATAAACAATCAAAAATCAAATTCACTACCATGATCAAACAGCCTTCAACACCAAAATTATCACACATAACAAAAATCAACAAAACCTAACAACTAATCAATTAATTAACCAATTAATTAATCAAATTAAAGCCAAAAATCCTTTAAAAAAAAAAATCCGAACTCACAGGATCTCTGTAAACAGGATAAACAGGAATCTCCTCACGATTCAAAAACGTCGCTTCGGAAACAACTGGACCTACAACCAAAAACCAAAAACAACACCTTAATTACGATCATTAAAACCTTAATTAACCTTAATCAAACCAAAAATTAACACTAATCACAAAAATTCACCAGGTTTAACAACATGACGATTAGTGAGAATAATTCCGCGACGCTTATCAACGACGAAACCAGTAGCGTAACTAGCGCTAGCGGTTTCGGTGTCGAAAGCGCGACAAGCAGTTGTACGAAGAACAACAACAGCAGGTACAACTCTACTTAACGCTTTTCTCCAATCTTCAGGTGTTGCAGTGTTTTCGCTAATTGGAGGATCAATTTCCATGCAAAGTTCTTCTTTGATTGATGATGATTCTATTATTGGTTCTGTTTCTAGTCTTTCGAGTTGATCTCCCATGGTAGAATTTGAATTTGGATTTGTAAAATTTGAATTTGATTGATTGAAGAAGATGAAGATGAAGATGATTGAAGTGGTGAATTAGGGTTTTACAGAGGAGAGAGATATGGTAGGTGATGTAGACTGAGAAATTGTAGTTGAAATGGGATTTGAATGAACGAAAGAGCGAAAATTGAATTTTTTTTTTTTTTTTTTTTTTTTAATGATAGTGTTTTGTCTGTTTAATTTAACGGAAAAAAGAAAGATCAAATCTTTGGTTAAACGGCGATTTTTCTGGCGTTGTTTTTCCCAATAAATAAGTGACGGACTACTAATGATTAAAATAGAAACGGAAGAGTACAGCAATTGATTTTTTGATGAACAATTAGTAATTAGCTGGTACTTTGGTAGGGATTAGCTGGAAGCTAATGGATTGAGTTACCCCCGGAAAAATAACTTAGTCAGGAGTTATACTTTATATATGATTGCGGGTTTGTAGAAGGTAGGAGATGTTGATTTTTTGACTGGATAAATAACTACTCCGAACTTTGAAAGTATGATATTAAAGTATTTAGGCAAGTTTTAATAAGCGTGTTGACACATCATGACTTATTTAATAATAGTCGATTCAATACGATTGATCGAAATCCTCTAAGATCCAAACACCTTAATTTTGCATATCCATTGAAACATGAACTGTTTAAGTCATTTTGGAACTCTAGTCTACAAGTCAGAAGGGGGAAAACAAAGAAACTAGAGCAGCAAATCACATGTAGACATGTAGTTAGCTAGTTGCACATATTGTTTACCATTACAAAACAAAGTAACAAAGTAATGAAACTGGTACAAGTTTTGTTGTTTTCCTTTGAACATAAGAGTGAAAGCTCTAAGTGTATTTTTTATGTTTATTATGTAACAGGTAGTTATGAGTCATAGTGACAACATTTTTCATCATCATACATTCATACCAAAGTAAATAATCAAGAAATATACACCTACTTTTCAACTCTATCATGAGGCACAAAGTGTGTTATATTTATATATATATATATATATATTTTTGATTTTCTTTCTTCATAGTTGTCATACAATCACCATTATTTAGCTCTAAAATTTCTATCTTCTAGTTCTAAAAGACATTGTTCAAGCTGTTAATAATACTAAAACACCAACATGAATTTAATACTACAGAACTTGAGAGATTGCCCCCACGAAAAAATAATTGTAGCAACCAAAGTGTCTTAACTGATGTCGCGTAATCTTCTCTTCAAAACATCCATAGATTTCTTTCGAGAACTAGTTTTTGCATTTCGATTTGAAAGACTTCCAAACAGACTATCAGTGGAATCCTTAAATTTGTCACATATAATAGCAACCTTCTTAATTTCCAAAGTATAGTAATTCTTCTGTCGAATGACAGGATTCATGAAGTTTTCTGGTTGACTGCTTAGCAAAAGGTTTATTAACTGGCGTAATTCTACGAGGTAATATATAAAATGACCATCTTTGTAATCTTCACTCAAACCAGTGCTTTCAAACCGCTCATCAGCAAACTTCTCTAAAATCTTAAGATCAAAGTCGATAGCCACAATTGCATTTGCATTGAACCTTTTGACATTATCATACAAGAATGCTGCCGCGATAGAGTTGGAAATGTGCTCAAGAGCCCCACTGCCAACTTTGTACAACGCATCAATAGGTAGAATTTGTTGGGCAGTAGACAAAAGACTGTCAAGATAAATGACCACCTCGTTTATGAATTCATGTCCACTCTCAGGTATATCATCGGGTATCCAATTGATACTTTCAGGTAGTGACATAAATTGATCGAGTTGTGAGTTTACCAAACTCAACAAAGCAATGTATGCTGCATCTCTTGATGTTTTTAGGACCACCTTAGCCATTAATATACTGTGAGGATGATCCGCTGAGCGTGTGGGAACTCTACAAAGATGTGATGCAGTTTTCACGAAAAAGTCACAAGCTTTCTCAAGGAAAGACACATTTGCAGCCACCTGCATAGCTTTTGATACACCAATGGAGGCGTCATTAATTTTATCAACAATTACCTCATTAAGTACATCAATCAATAGTGATTCCAGGCACTTCTTCACAGCATCGAAAACGTTTGAATCCCCACCAGAAGATAAGTAATCCACAAAATCCTTTATAAATGACCTGACAATGCGACATGCTTCTGGTACCATGGAGGAGAATGGTGCAACATATGGGAATGCAGGCATGATGTCCGATGTCTGGAGCTGAAAAGCAAGTACATTTGCTTGATACTCAGATTCTTTCTTCAAAAGCATTTGCTCATAGCTATCATTAGCAACTATGTTAGTAATCTTCTTGCGACACTCTTCCATAAGAAGCTTGCTATACTTATCTTTGGTGCCATTAATAGTCTCAAGAAGGGAAGTAACTTCATACCCATGATGTCTCATTGTTGCCCCAAAAAGTATCAAATAATTTTTGATAAGAAGGAAATGTGTCGCATTAGTCATCTCAGAATATTGCCCTTTAACCACAGAAGTGATCTTAGAAACAGCAGTTTCCCACATCATCTCAACCTGGCCTTCTTCCAATAAACCCCCAGTGGTCCTGAGAACACGGTCTTCCACTATAAAATAGCCAGCAATTTGGCCTAAGAAGAGTTGATGAGATTCAAGAAACGGCTGTGCTGAGAAAATCTGCAAGTCTGAATTGAGTTGTGCCAACCGATTATTATAGTAGTATTCCCGAAACCTTTCCCCAATAGCAAGGCACTTATGGATGTGATATGCCCTGTAGATAGGAGTAAGATCAATCTTCATACTCAAATCCACGTCAACCTCTTCAACATCTATACTGTATGTAATCTCTGGTAGCGCTGAAAAATTCTTTTCCTCGATTTCCCTTTGCTGAGCCTTCATTTCTTCATCCTTTTGACGTATTGATGCAGTATGCGCTATTGCTGTCTGTCCGATATCCTTAGCCAGGCTCCTGATATAAACAAGCCATTCATTAACTTCATTACACATTTTTTTCTCAATATGTGATTTAATTGCTGGAATTCTTTGCTCCACTACCACTCTAAGCTTTCTGACAGGAATATGCCTTAAGTAATCCTTCTCGATTAACTCGACAGTCTTCAGTGCAGGATAAAATTTCCCCTCAGACACATGTGAATTACACTTCAAACAAAGCTCCAACAAATGCACACACATATCACACATCTTAATAGCCTCGCTTATATTCTTCTTTATCGAATATGATTCCATCAGCTCATCAAGTTTGCCTAAGAGAGAAGACCCAACCTCTTGCAATTGGTAGTTATCAGTTTGGAGTTCGGCTTTTAGCTCCTCTGCATCAACAAGCACTCCACGAAGCTCATCAACTGCGATAATGAATTCCTCATAGTGAAGCCTACACAACTCCTCAATCTCCGTTTCTTTCTTCTTCGACACAAACTTCAGCTGATGAAGAAGTGGCTCAGGACGCCCAGTTTCAAAAGCATGCCGAACAAGAGGACCCAAATCCTCCCCATTCCCTATCAATGTGGAAAGGACCAGGTCCTCACCAGTACCAGATTCACCATTACCATTTTCCACAACTGTTCTTCTTTTTGTTTTAGCATTCATGGTTTTTCAACATTAAACCTGCATATAGTTACAGAAAATAAAATGGCATATTTCAAAAAAACCATTTTAGGACCTATTAATTGAATCCATGTAATATGAATTAAAAATCACATATATATCACATATTTGATTCATCTCCATTCTTTTACACCCCACTAATGGCACATGTTTACATTCAATACCCATAAAACAATAATAATAAACAAGTGCTTGCATCATTACGGATAATTGAATTAATAAACTATGACGCAATACATAGTATACATGCATGAAATCATTTGACATACCATGCAATACTTTCATTTACCACATTGATTTTTTTAATTTTTTGATAAATAACAAGGTTAGTCTATTTGCATTGAATTGTTGATAAATTTGGATCTTCTTATTAAAACCCCAGAAAAATTGAGATCAAACAATCCTAAAAATAGAGGTATAATGAAATTCGATGATTAAAGCATTAAAGAAAGGAAGAAAGGTTGAACAAGTGATACTAACCAAATAAGGAGGAGAAATGTTGCACACAAAATAATTGCATGGCAAAGTTGGGATGAAAGGGCTGAGTAGAGAGATAAATGTCATCAGTCTAGTGGCAAAGCAAAAGAAACGGTAAAAATTTGTGAATTTGCTTAAATTAGTAAATTTCATTATTTGACTTAATTTTCCTGTTTTAGAAAATTAGGGAATACACATTTATCTATCGACCGATTTGGTCAAATTGTTCCGGGTCTAATAACTATTGTAACATAGCTACATGAGATATAGTTTTAATTTTTAATAACATGAATCTTTTTAGTTTTTAATATTTCCTTCGTTCTTAAATATTGAATGTGCTTTGTGTATCTTTAAAAGTCAATGTAAATAGAACATGAAAAGATCCGAACACCATAACAAGAGAAAGAGGGAAGGTGGGACTTTGTGAGGTTGTTAGTTGTAACAAAATGCACATAAACTACGCAAGCTTAAAACCCAAGAGAAAAGTAAAATGGAGTAACATTCACAAGGTTATACTGTTTTAAACGTGACAAAATGATCACAAAGTGACTATTCATTTAAGAGAAGACTATTATTCATAATATAATAATACTTGCTAGTTAAGAATATACACGAAATGTTATTCACAAATGAAAAGGATTAAAGAAGGGTCACTAACGAGGGTTGATTCAAGTGGTAAGCAACTTTACCGCTTAAGAAGAGTCTCGAGTTCGGGCCCAATTATATACAAAACATTCTAATTGGGAAAACTAACCTAGGTATGTGAGACATAGTCGAAGTACAACTAAAAAAAGAGAAGAAGAAAGGTGTTTACAACTATACTTTACACTTTCAGCTTCATGTAATGCGTGCCAAACCTAATGAACTTTGTGAAAAGCATCAAAGAATTTGCCCTTCAAAATACCAAACCAATTAATGAACTTCTTCTCAAAAGAGGTAGTCCAACTTGCGACGATGGATGGGAATTGGTCCATGTATCTCATCAAGCTATATGCAATTCCACCAAGTATACACCCGATTGTTGGACCAACCATATAAATCCAAAGCCCTTTATAGACTTGCATGACTATTGCTGGACCAATACTTCTTGCAGGATTCATTGATGCTCCTGATATTGTCCTGCATGAATTTCTGTATGAGAGAAAAGCACTTGAAGACATAAAATCAACGATATGGACATAGTAGTTATGACCACATCACCACAACACATTTTTAACACCCCAAAATACAAATACCTCATTGAGGCGATTCTAATACATTAATGCAATCATTAGCATGATCTTAGAAAGCATGTTGATGTAGACTACCACTTTTATTCATGACTGGTTGCAATTGGTGGTTTGTGCTTTTGCCATATCATATATCCACCCTGCATTAGAGTGTCGATATCTAAACCAAAGACCTAAATACTGAACTGTTTAAATGTCGTAGATTGTTAGATACAAATTTGTAATCCTTCACTTTTCCTACAAGTTGGATAGTTACAAAATCTCACGGGGTAATATAGTAGAGTAGGATAGGTATAGAGTAGCTATAGATATGATACTCCTAACTCTATTCATCGAAACGAATGAATAGATAGGAGTCAGGCAGGGAAGGCAAGACACTAGCTAGTAGGTAGAACTAATATTATATGCAGTGTCACGAATCTGTTGGGATGTATCTCCCATTATCATTCTATTGTTTACATAACTACGTTGGCCGGAAAATTCAAAACAAAAAAAATTCCTCTGATTACTCGATGCGTTGCTACTCACATGACCCATAGGATTTATAAAATATAAATGAATAAAATAAAATAAAAAATTGATAGAAGCTTACCCAGCAATCAAGGCGTTCATGAGTACAGTCATTCCAATGGCAACCCCAGCAAATTGGTTGTGCTGGAAAATAATAAAAACCAAGTGAGTAATGTGTCAACATACTTTGCAATGTCATAAGTTGGGACAAAGATGATATAATATCTTTAAAGTGAACGGAATTGCAGGAAGTATATGATGTATAAGGAATTGGAACAAACCGCTCTTTCGTCAAAGGCAGTGCCAAAGATGACGAACATGAGGATGAAAGAAATTATTATCTCCATAACCACAGCTTGAGCATCTGACCCAGATGGAAGATTCCCAAAATAAGCCTTAGGCGGCACATCAAGCAAAAGATATAGAGTGACACTTGCAAGAGTGGAACCAGAAATTTGAGCACCAATATAGAAAGGAACCTACAAAAGGGAAATTACACTTATAAGGATAACATTAGTAATAAAGCAAAATCAAACTCTAGTATCACTTCACTTCTCACTTTCGGGTTAAAGTTTTAGAAATTATAGGAGTATATATTACATGAACCTTAAACAAGCCATACTAATACTGATTTAAACTGATAACAGAAAATTGCTAACAGTGAATTACACATTACTTCGTATAATTAGTTAGAGGGAAGAAAAAAAATTAAGTGAATATAATTAATCAACCTGTTTCCAGGGAAATCCTCTGAGAAGGGCATAAGTAATGGTGACTGATGGGTTGAAATGACATGAAATATGCTCTAAAGTGTATACTACAATCATGATGATAAGGCCCCAAGTGACGCATATTGCTGGGTAAGTCACTTCCCCTTTGGTTTTTTCCACTATAATTGCTGCACATCCTGTGAAGACTATCATGTATGTTCCTATGAACTCTGCTATTAACTGCATTCAGTCGGAGAATAATCAGTTTCATATGAATATTGTCATATAACATGGTAGTTTGGTCTAGTATTAGAATCTCATACTTACCTTTTGCAAAATGGTTGCAACTATGACAAAGAAGCTTGAATTAGGGGATGCATTATTTGTAGCAGGCGCACTGGTGGTGGGTTGAATATTGCGTGTGCCACGGGCAGATCCTTCCTCCATCTTCGAGAGCTCGACATCATCAACATGTCCAACTTTAGATGACATGGTTCAGTATTTCTAGTGATTGTAAGGTGATTGGAAGGTAACTCAAAAGAAGAGATAAAACTTGAGATTTGAAGTTTGACAGATGAAAGTTAACATGAATTTTGTGGTGCTATTTATATTAGTATCAACTCTAGGTTTAATAAAGTTGTCAAACTTTTTATATCTTAAAAACAATTAAACCTATATTTAAAAGAGTATGCTTGCATCCTTTTGATGGTGATGATGTGTACAAGCAGGGAAAACCGGGTAATAAAACCGCTGGTTTGAGATCTTAATAAGCCAGTAACAAGGATTAGTTGTTGTTTTGGAATACGTAGTCAAGTTGTATGATTGTATCATTAATATTATTTTAGGTAGAAAACAATTATACTTAATACATTCTTCATTTATGCAAAAGTACTACTTTATAATATATCACTCCACTTGGTACAATACATTTTTTTTTTTTATCTTTTTGTTGGTACTAGGGAATTTGGATTAACATAAACGTTTGCACCAACTTATAGATGGTAAACTTTAGGTGCATATTGGTGCATGAATCTTTGTTGTGCATGCTGCACATAGTGGTGAGTTTGACTATAACATATTCAGAATGCTACATAGAGAAAGTGAGGAGTTTTTAAGAAAGGGTAGAGGGAAAAAGTACGGGAACAACACCTTTTGAGTCAAGAAAAAACATTAATTGCGGAAAAGATTGGGGCATATTCAAGGAGAAAACGAAAAACTCCTACTTTTTAAGGTAATGCAAAAGGTTTAAGGGAAAAAACGTTCATTTAAGATATATGTAGCAAGCAATTTGACATTTTCAATTTGGAAAACATAGCATATGTAATAATAGTACTAATATGACTGGATGTGTGAATAGTGAATAATGAGTCAATAACTAACTATAAATAATCAACATTGAAGGAATAATTTTTCCTTTGATTTAAAATTTTATTTTTCTTCAACTTGGATCATTGATTGTAGATTCAGGTTGCCTTAATTTTCTATAGGAATTTGCATTTCATTGGAAATTATTTCCTACATGAAATTACACTTATGTGTTTGGTTGTTTTATGTGGGAAGTTGTAAATCCTAGGAAATTTAATTGACCTTAGTTGGGGAGAGTATATAACTTCTGATATTTTGTGTGAGATTCTACTTCCCATGAATTGTGACTCCCCAATTTTCATTTTTCTACCAAACAACAAGCGAAAATCAAATTCATGGGAATTTGATAGCCTATGAAATTTGAGGGCAACCAAACAAGGCCTAAGGACAAAACTTTGCCTTACAATTTTCTATAATTTGCTCCAATAATTGGTATTAAAGGACCAAAACTTGTCTTGGTCAGCCACAATTCCACAAATTACAAGGATTATCTTTTGTTTCCTTATCTAATGATAATGATGGTACGTTTATGGTGGGTTAGTTTGAGTAATCATTTCATGACAAGATGAAATGTCGTGGATAAAGTGCAGAAGACTAGTAAACACTAAAGTCCCACAGTATGGAAATTTTGCTAGCTGCCTTTGGCCCACCTGCCTTGTAAAATTCCAAGCTCTATCATATATCATTCAAGCAACTTAAATTGCATCCACAACCACAACAAAAATATTCTAATTAGTCCTGTTTTCTACTGCACCAACAACACAACTAATTAATCTAATTTGATGGAAGCTTTATACGTCGAGGCAGCGAAAGCAACAACTAAGCTGGTGATCACACGTCCTTTGGAACAACTTAAGTCAGTTTGGGGAATCAAGGACCAACTTGAAAAGCTGAAAAGGGAATTCACCTATATTCAAGCTTTGCTCCATGACATTGAAAAGTTAAACCAAAGACATGAAGCAGATAGCCAACTTTTGAATGCTTGGCTTAAAAAAGTCACGGATTTGGCTTTACCTTGCTGATAATTTATTAGATGATTATACCTTCAAAATACTTCATAAGAAGTTGAGCTCATGGGAGCTAAAGAACAAGTTCAGGTTTGATAATAGCAATCATCGGCCAAGGGGGGTACTACTAGCTCTCATAAAACTGAAGAAGAGATCAATCAAGAGGAAGTGTGGTAATTTCTTGACACTTTCTAATTCCAATCCTTTGGCCTTCCGTTTTCAGATGTCAAGAAAGGTCGAACACATTCTCAGGTCTTTTAATGACTTGTACAAAGATGCTAGAAAACTAGGTATTAGGCCAGCAAAGATTGCAGCAGCTAGTGAAAGGGGAGATGGTGAGAGAGGAGTAATTATAACTAACATCAGTAACAGCTTGGATGAAGGTCGAGAATTAGCTGTTGCACATAGGCATGAATTTGTAGGGAGACAACTTGATCAACAAGAGCTCACAAATTTGCTTTGTGATCGTAGCAACAACGACGAGCTCTCAAACATAGCCATAGTTGGTATGGGAGGTATGAATGTAGATTCAAGCTTAAAAACGTGTTTCTCGTGCTTTTCCTTGTTTTCTTGATCTTACACAAGGATTCATCAGGTATGACAAGCTGAATAATAATTCCAATCTCATAACTGAATTTATCTAACGGGATTATTCCAAAGTCTCAACGAGTTAACAGCATTTTTGAAAAGATACAAGACAAAACCCTTAGGTGTACCACAACACAATGAGCCAAAAAAAGTGTACAAACTTTACGCTTTACCTATGCATTCCCACTAGCACCACATCACAATAAGACTTGAATTGCATGTAAATCTAAAATGGAAGTCTCACACAAATGTAGACAGGGTGTATGGAGGCAAAATGCTCATGTAATACCAATATGCCTCCAGAATCCTGTTTATCACAACATTAGAGTGATGAAAAATTATGAAGAAAAACTCTTCTTTGGGAAAGGGATTGCATTAGCATGACATTCATCAATTATTTCCTATCAAACAAGTAACAACCTGCAAAAGATTGTTTTCTTCTAAAAATCTATGCCTATCCATACTCATTTTAAAAATTGGCTAATAATGATCTTTGTTGAGTAAATAGGTTTCACAAATTCTGGTGTGGGTAGGGCTTAAGTAATAAGAAGACTTATGGTGAAAAGGATTCAAGCACATCCATTAATTACTTTTATATAATACAAGGCTATGATTCAATGATTGCTTACCTTTCAATTCCCATTCCAAATCCCATCCTCTATTCCTCGCAATTGTGTCTTTTCAAGTGATCCTAAATCTATATATGCAGTGAGTACAACTGCACAATGTGCCCATGTGTACCTATGCACTAAAGAGTATGACAGTATACCTTGTATAAACAGGTCTTGGAAAGACAACATTGGCGAGACAGCTCTATGAAAATGAAGCAATTGTTGAACATTTCACAGAGAGGTTTTGGATCTGCATATCTGATAACTTCACTGTGAAGAGGGTTTTTTTAGCAATGTTCGAAAAACTTACAGGAGGAAATTGTGAACTGTCAAATACAGAGCATGTTATACAAAGAGTACAACAACTTGTCAGGGGCAAAAAGTACTTGCTTGTCCTTGATGATGTATGGGATCAAAATCAAAACAAATGGACTTCTTTAAAAAATTCCCTGCGAAGAATAGGAGGTGCCACAGGAAGCATGATTCTAGTTACTACTCGCAACCAAGGAATTGTAAAAGCAGCAGAATGCCGACATATGCATCAACTAGCTGGATTATCTGATAACGAAAGCTGGGCTTTCTTTGTGAAGAAGGCATTTCCAAAAGGCATAGCAACATATGATCTAAGACTAGAGGAAATTGGAAGAAAGATAGTGAAAAAATGTAAGGGACTGCCATTAGCAATAGATGCTATAGGAGGCTTGCTAAGAATGAAAGAAGATCTGAGTGAGTGGAAAAATATTGAAAACAGCACATTGTGGAATCTTCCCCAAGAGAACAACGATATCCTACCATCGTTGTTACTGAGTTTCAACAACTTGCCTTCTCCCTCCTTAAAACAATGTTTTGCTTATTGTGCCATTTATCCAAAGGAAGTCCTCATAGATCGAGAAGATTTAATTAATATGTGGAATGCACAGGGTTTCCTTCATTGCCAGGAGGAAGGAAGAAATTTGGCACCTGAGGAACTTGGAGGAAACTATGCAGATATTTTGTTAAACAATTCTCTCTTACAAGCAGAGACGCGGCGTTCTAGTTCAGGATATGTCACAGAATTTCGCATGCATTATTTGGTGCATGACATAGCTCTTTACATATCCAGAAATGATTGGTTCAATTGGAAAGGGGTAGACGAAGTCGGTAATCTTAAGGGTGGTCTTCATCTAGCCTTATTTCATGAAAATGACGTCAGGATCTCAGAATCTCCAGCAGATAGATTGGCATGGTTACGGACACTTCATTCCACTATTAGCTTACCTATGCATTTTTGGATGCATACCAAAAACTTGCGTGTCCTAAAACTAGCAGCGACTGGCTTAGAGAAAGTGCCTCCTGTTATTGGCAGGCTCAGCCATTTAAGGTATGTAGACCTATCACATAATCCAATAGTCAGGCTGCCAGAGTCAATTACAAGCCTGTACTATCTAACACTCAGACTGTTTTGTTACAAGCTCCTGGAGTTGCCTCAAAAGTTGTATCGGTTAGTCAACTTAAGACACCTACATCTTACATCCCGCTCATGGTGCCTGCCTAGAGGGATTGAGCAGTTAACTGCAATCCGGACATTACCAATGCTTGAGTTAAGCAAAGGGTATGGGTGGGAAATTGCTGAATTGGGAGCTCTGGGTGACATTAAAGGCCTCTTGTCCATCTCTGGACTAGAACATGTAAACAGCTCGGGAGAAGCTGAAAAGGCTGGCATTTGGAAAAAAGCGGGCATTTCGGAAATGCAACTAACTTGGGGATGGGGATGGGGAAGGGCTAGCAATCACCTAGATGTGCTAGATGCTCTTCAGCCTCCTCCGAATCTAAAATTGCTCATGATAACAGGCTACGATGGTTCAAATTTTCCATCATGGATGATGAGCATGATGAATTTCCGTGAAGTTGGGACTCCAAAACCATTCTACAATTTGGTGCACATTGAATTACTATATTGCAGCTGCCAACAAATCCCTGCATTCGGCCATCTTCCATGTCTTAGTGATCTGTCTATGTACTCAATGTGGTCAGTCGCATCTATCGGGGATGAATTTT
The DNA here is from genome assembly GCA_016808085.1 of Suaeda aralocaspica. NCBI lineage: Eukaryota > Viridiplantae > Streptophyta > Magnoliopsida > Caryophyllales > Amaranthaceae > Suaeda > Suaeda aralocaspica. The sequence continues at coordinate 2,818,377 of PYUH01000062.1, read as the reverse complement.
ATCATTCTAGCAATGATGTTGAGAGAACTCCAACGGTGTTTCCAGCACTGAGGAAACTTAATATATTTAGCTTTGAAAACTTAACAAAATGGGAACCACCAATAGGTCCAGGGTTGGAAAAGGTAACTACATCTCTCACGGCTTCCTTTCCTGTGCTTGAAATGCTAAGAATTGAAGAGTGTGAAAAGCTAGTCCATATTCCAACTAACTTCCCTTCTCTCAGACATTTGAGGGTTGACAAGAGTCTCAGGGGCCTAGCATTATATAGTGTTATAAGTAATAGCAGTAATGCACTTTCCACACTTTACATTAATGAGGCGCCAGAGCTATCTAGTCTACCTGAAGAGCTGATTGATTGCACAACTTTAGAGGAATTGACGTTACAACGTTGTCCTGATCTACAATCTTTGCCTAATGGATTGGGAGCTAGGCTTAGTTCACTACTTCGTTTGTCCATTGTTGAGTGCCCAATATTGAGAGGGATCCCAACCAGCATGGGGGACTGCCTTTCTTTAAAAAAAATGTGCATTCGTGACTGTCATAATTTAGAAGGAATACCAGATTTGAGCCAGCTAATTCATGTAGAGGAAGTAGAGATAAAGGGATGCAGAAAACTGACGGAAATCGCAACAAGCATGGGGAACTGCCTTTCTTTAAAGAAAATGTGCATATGTGACTGTCGTAATCTAAAGGGAATACCAGATTTGAGCCAGTATATTGAAGAAGTAGAGATAATTGGATGCGAAAAAGTGTCAGGGATCCCGGTGAGCATGGAAGGCTGCCTTTCATTAAAGAAAATGTGCATCAGTGACTGTCATAATGTAGAAGGAATACCAGACTTGAGCCAACTAATTCACATTGAGGAAGTACAGATAAATGGATGCAAAAAACTGACGGAAATAGCAACCAGCATGGGAGACTGCCTTTCTTTAAAGAAAATGTGCATACGTGACTGTCATAATTTAAAAGGAATACCAGATTTGAGTCAGCATATTGAGGAAATAGAGATAAATGGATGCGAAAAACTGACAGAGATCCCAGCAAGCATGGGGGTTTGCCTTTCTTTACAGAAATTGTGCATACGTGATTGTCCTAATTTAGAAGGAATACCAGATTTGAGCCAGCTAATTCATATTGAGAAAATAGAAATAAATGGATGCAAAAAACTGACAGAGATCCCAGTCAGCATGGGGGACTGCCTTTCGTTAAAGAAAATGTGCATATGTAACTGTCCAAATTTAGAACGAATACCAGATTTGTGCCAGCTAATTCATATTGAGGAAGTAGAGATAAATGGATGCAAAAAACTGACTTACCTGCCGAGGGGCTTCAAATCCTTCCCCACCTCAATTCTCTGTCCCTTGGAGGATTTAAGTCACTGGAAATTGCATCTTCAAGCTCAGTGAGCTCTCAACACCCATTCCCAGCACTCAAACTGTTGAGGATTACCAACGATGACTGTGCAGAGAAAGTACCAGATTGGGTTGGGAATGTTTCAACACTGCTGAAATTGGAACTCAAAGGGTGCAAGAATTTGTGGTATTTACCTTCACAAGATGTCATCCTGAAGATGACCAGATTGAAGGAATTGATCATAGAATCCTGCCCACTATTGCAAAAAAGATGTGCGAAGGAAGATGGACCAGAATGGGACAAAATCTCCCACATCAGCCTCATTAGAATCAATTCAAAGACAATTGAAGACAACTCTTCATAAATTGGATCATTCTGGTACATGCTCATCATTTCTTTGTCATAGCATCAAGCTGCCACAAAAGCGAGGTAATTGGAGATCAATAAATATTTCAAACTTCATGATTCCTTCAAAAACTGATAGAGCTATACAAGTACATGATATTAGACATAAATTCTGTAATTCTGTCCACAAAGTAAAAGTTGTTTTACAACTTAAGTTCACCAAACTTTTTATCAATATTCTGTGTTGGTTTTTATCATTTATCCCTCTGGTGATACACCTTGTCAGCTATCACCTTCTTCAAGTAAGTCACTTAAGCGAATAGACACTAACCTAGTTCACACTTATCAGATCCCTTCGAATCTTCCACTAATGAACACTCAAACAAGAAGAGAAACAGTTGGCAATCAACATTCCACAGATAATGATAGTGATCCAGGTTGTAGATATACCAAGTCCATACAAATGGAGTTGATAATTTCTGTAAATATTACATTTTACTTAATTTTTCCAACAAGTACAGCAGGAGGAAATCCTGCCACAAAATATATTTGGGTGCTAGACACGAGTCAATATAAGGAATCACAAACATCATCTGCATATATTCACTCCCTCCATTCTTCCCTACTAACGCTAAACTATCCCAAAACCCCAATACAAAAATATTACTTGATGTTTCCAACAAGTATTCTAACAAATTGACATTGCTTAGAGAGAAACCACTGAAATGGCATATCAGAATTTGGCTAGTACTCCCACTGAAATATACAATTATTTGATAATTGTTGTTAGCCCAAATATAGCAAACACTCTGTTACATTGATTAATCAACAATAGCATATAAAATAAAATAATTAGCCCAAATCAATTTCATACAACCAAAAATACAATCTCTTTTAAATAAGAAATTACAATATACAATATAAATGAATAATGCTTCATATTTTTCGCAATTAAAAGTGGGCTACTCCAAATTTGTAACTTCCAAATTCATATGTTTGAATTTATAGTTGAGCAGAAATTAATCCAACCAACCAAACAAACAAGATTAGAGAGTGAGCAGGTACCTTGTTTTCGACGGTAACAATGGCGGAATTGAAGATGCGAGCTTTCTTTGGAATCTTCAATGTAGTTTCTTTGTTTTGCGATTTTTTTGAACTTGGTTTACTTGAATTAAATAATGAGTGAATTAGATTTAAGGTTCATATATTAGATTTTAGAATGAATTGAATAATAAGGGTAAAATTGGTACAAATAAAAAAAACACTAGTTTCGTTTTTAAGAAAAATTGATACAAATAAAAAAAAAAAACACTAGTTTTGTTTTTCTTAAAAGCGATACTAATAAGAAAATGTAGGGTTTTGTTGATCCAACAGCCATAAAAACGATACTAATAACAAAATAATTGTATCGTTTTTAGTAAAAACGATATCATTAAAAATCTATTACTATCGTTTTGACATAAACGATGCTTTTAGGGTGTTACTAATGATCACTTTTCTACTAGTTAACTCACACTATAATACAAAGTATCAAATAAATCACCACACTAGTAGAATCCAAACCAACCCTTAATCTCCTTCACCAAATTAATCACATATTAATCTAACACAAAGTACCTAACACATTTTAATTGACACGATAAGTAACAAAATATTAATTATACTTCGTATAACATTAGCTTTAAAAAAACGCTCAAAGCTCCGTAACCACATTGTACAACAATGTTGTAACAGAGCATGCCTTCTCCCAAATTTACGAGGCTATTTTGCCAAGTTCCTTAGCAAGTGTTTGCTATGATCCAACCCTAGGTTATCTCTTAATCAATGTAACTCAATAAATTACAACTTAATTTCTACAACATTCTTCAATTATTTTCTTCTCATCTTCATAATACCTATATTAACTCACCATAGCCTCGAAATTTATTCGTCCAACAACAAAGTGCATATGAAAACCAATATTTTCAAAGATATCTAAATAGAAAATTGATTTTTGAGACAAAAAACACAATCAAAATAGACAATAAATTAATCAGAATTTAACAAATAAAAAAGGACGTTAAATATTTCTACTAAGAAGTAATTGTTATCATAATTTCATGAAAAATGCATGAATTTATTAATTGATTTTGAAGCCAAACTTAGGTAGGTGAGAATTTACCAGCTACATTGTTGGTAACGAACCCTAATTTGATCCCCTGATTTAGTCGATACGATATCAAATGGGTTTGCTCCGCAATTCGTACTTGTCTACAGTGTATTGCGTGGGGCAAAGTTGTATTTTCGCTCATTGAAGCTAAATACAATACACTGGAAGTTATGTTTTGGGAGAATTTATGCATATAGTTTTTCCGATCTCGGTAAACGATTTATGTCTAAATTAAATGACCTTAAATAGTTATAGGAGCAAGGTTTTGTTATTTTTGTTGTTGTAATGTGACGTCATGTTACGTCCAAAGCCTCACATGTTAGAAACATTTTATTTTACACCACTCTCTTATAACGAACATTTACCAATTAAAATAGTTGTGGTAACTCCCTAAAATAATCAGATTTTTAACCTTGAAAAAGACACATGTAGGTAGGGGTGTGCACCGGTCTAAGACCGGACCGAGACTGGATGGATCGGAAGATCGGAATTTCCGGTTTTCTTGGACCGGTTGGACCTGAATTTGTAGTTTTGTCAATTTTTTATTAAAAAAAAATTATTACTTTACAAAAATATTATTTCCCTCTTATATATACACTAAGTATAACATAAAATTTAATGATATATAAAGCATAATTAAATATAATATTTTAGCTAAAAAAAACCTTTATATATATTAAACTTTTAAAATTATCAACTAAAAATACTAATTTTTTTCAAGGAATACGGTCCAATCGGTTCGGACCTGAATTTTCCGATCTTGGACCGGACCGAAAATCCAGAATCACAAATTTTAGTGGACCGAGGACCGAACCAGAATTGTCAGACCAATCCGGTCCAAATTCCGGTCCGGACCGGATTATGTACACCCCTACATGTAGGGGTGTGAGGCAATTGCATGTAAGGGGTTATCTAGGATTACTCGGAAGCTTCAATTGTCTAGCTATTGTTAAATTGATGAGATGTGTATTTGACAGTATGACCTCCACGCACACATTATTGTCATCAAAAAAAAAAACTTTATGATAAGATCAGATATGCAAGAGCTATTCAATACATGTATAATTAGAAGCAACAAGCTAGTTTTTGATGTGTTGATTGTCATTTGTCGAACTAAGCATGAGCTAACAAAAAAGGCAAATGCTAAGAAACTCAAACCATTCAATTGAGATATATACGTTACATAGTACTTCAGTTACTACAATTAAGCATTTCAGTAAGCATACAAACTCCTAATAATTAAGAAAAGAAATTCCGTCCGATAACAATATAGAGTGTTCCCTTTATTTCTTAGTGACGCTTCTAAGGAAAGATGAACTTCTTGTCAACTCCCTAAGAGGTTTATCTGTAAACCTTATGAGATTATAAGCAAATCCTCCGGCAATAGTCCCAATTGGCGGTCCAATTATATACACCCATATTCCTTTAAAGTTATGCTTCACAAGTGCAGGTCCAATGCTTCTGGCTGGGTTCATTGATGCGCCCGAAATCGGCCTTTTACATACAACCATATTCATTTCATTTCATTTCATTAGATACGTATGTAATTTGTGTAATATATATACAGTCATGTATGTTTGAGGCTTAACTACAGACTTACCCTGCGACAAACACGTTCAACATTATAGTCATTCCAACAGCGATTCCAGCTAACTCTCCAATCTATAAGCGGGTTATATAAACAGCGAGCTTGATTAGTTGTACATACGTTACACACACACACATATATATATATACATTTTTCTATCAATGTGCAATTTTTTAGGTACTCACCGCTCTCGAATCTGTGGCAACTCCAGAGATAACGAACATCAACAAGAAGGAGATGATGATCTCTATTGCCAAGGATTGCGCATTACCATCTGCAGGAACGGTCCCATAGTAAGCCTTAGGAGTAACGTTGAACATGACGGCTAATGTAGCACTAGCCAACATTGATCCCATAACTTGTGAAAACATGTAAAGCGGTACCTGTAGAGCATACAATACAATACAATACAATAATAATGATCATCCATTACTTTGAATAATGAAACCAATGAGCTAGCTAGGCAAGCAACGTAACGTAACTAACCTCCTTGTAAGGGAAGTGACCGTAAATGGCGAAAGCAAGTGTAACAGCAGGGTTAAAATGAGCACCAGAAATGTGGCCAAGAGAGTAAACCATGACCATAACGATGAGTCCCCATGTAATGCATATTCCTGGAAATGTCACCTTTTCACCATACAAATTATTCACTACTACAGATCCACAACCAGCAAATATTATGAAGTATGTACCAAACACCTCTGCCATTAACTGTACAATTCAGATAACAGTACAACCTATTAGAACATCATTGTATGCTACCTATCAGTCCTACAACTTAGCTTGTATGTCACTAACCTTTTGTGCCAGACAAACTACCGATGGAGATGAACATATTAATCCAATTTTAGACGAGTTTTTTGTACTGCTTGAATTATTGCCTTCTTCAACTTTCAATTCTTCTTCTTGAATTTCATCTGTCATCTCATATGCTAATTATTTATTATTAGGGAAAATTTTGGTTATTTATTCTTTGTTGGTCAGATGGGTATGTAAACTTTTTGAAAGATATTACAAAGTTACTTTCTGCATGGATTTAATTTAATTTAATTTAATTTGAACTACTTTAAATATGGAAAGAATTTAGAAATAGAAATTTTGATTTTGGAAATAAAATGTGGAGAAATTGGATTGTATTTATCATTTCACTTTTTTTTTTTTTTAACAGTGATAATTGCTGCTTGTTTTTCTGTAATTAGAAGTTGATCCGAATATTTGTTGAAAAATTACCGGATCAAAAGCTTTATCCATATTTGTTGGAATTAATTATGTCAATTAATCTCACCCTTTAACATACATAGTAATCATTTTCAACTGAAATTTTACGTCCATCCATAAAAATTTATAATAATGGGTCAAGATGATATTTTTTGGGTAATGATATACAAAGCCTGAGAACTACATATAAGCAATAAATACATTGATTAAAATAAATAAATAAAATTTTAAATTCATGAAAAAATTCACGCATACACCGGTGTAATAAATGTGTAATTTGGCTTAACATTTCCATTTATCAAGAAAAAAAAAATTACAACTTAGATCTTAATAAACAAATAAAACATGTTTTAGTATCTACGTACTAAGAGAAATGTGAACCTCAATGTACAATAGTTCAATCACAACAAACATTTCGATCGTATAATTACAACAACTTACATACTCCATAGTACATAGCACCAAAAAAAAAAAAAATACTCCATAGTACAAATTAAATTGATGAACAACTTTTAATGACTTATTGTACATTTCTAGGACTATACTCTATACTTTCAGTTAAAATATTGTACATTTTACCTTGAGAAATGTTCACTATAATTGAAATATTGTACAAGAGAATTGAACCTTCAATTTTGTACGGTTAATTTTTTCTAACTTTTGTATTTCGTAAGATCCCGAATACTTAACACGTTTATAAGCTGTACAATTCCAGTTTTAGAGACTTGAAAGGTTGGTGAAGAGATAATTATATTCCATACGAGCAGGTTGAATTGCCAAACATTATTCGGTGTAATTAATCAAATCTCCTAGCTTGTGTTTGTCCCTTAATTGCCCAAAATTGAATTTATAAAGACAAAACAAATGTGCTTATCACAGGAGAGAGATAGCGGTCCATTGGTCCATTAGTCCATATGAGAAATTTAATGGGAAAAATAGGCATATACATGTAAGTACATTACAGCATAATATATTGATACTAACAACGACATAACAAGTTGATTAATATAATGTATACACGACTGCACGAGCATAGAAGATTAACTATTAGAGGACCAACTCAATCAAAAGACTAAGTTGATGGTTGACGTCCAAGATTGTTTATATACTCTATCACGCCCATTCACATGAAAGCTCGTTGGGGCATGGGCCCTCTCATACCCAGAGCTAATTAATATTCCACTTGAAAGTAAGAGAAGGATGGGACTTGAATCCGTGACTTTGAAGTCGCGTTGGCTCATCTACTATATTAGAGGATCAACTCAACCAAAAGCTTAAACTGATAGTTGATGTCCGAGAATAGTTTATATACTCTATCATATACGAATATACAATAAATATATACGATGCTAGTATGATATAAATACTTCGAATAGGTAGTTGGCTGCTATGGATGAAGCTACTTTGGTAACACCATTACACCAAACACCCTCACGAACTCTAACTTAATACCAAGTACCAACAAGACATTCATCAAGTTTGGGGGTTTAGGGTCTTGTTAGTTGTTAATTATTAGAGTATCCTTATTTGGCCTTTTCTAGTAGTAGTGTAGTGTGGTCAGTTGGTCACTATATTTTTTTGTATTTATACTTGATATCAATGGGGCAATGTCCCCAATGAGTAGATGTTGGGCTTTCTATGATCCTATCCCCATATTCATCTTCGTTTAATTTTAATCTTAGTATTACTTCTTTAAGTTAGTTTGACATTCATCATTAGCATCACTACCCACATAATATAAGTCTTGTTCTATTCAACTTACTATTTAGATTAAACTAAAGAAAACTGAAATGAATATATAGACTCAAAAGTCACTAAATAGAAGCAAATTCTAAAGAACGGAATTTTAGTAGATATATTTTATAATTCATCACATCCCCACCTCTCAGGCTCCCACTTAGACCCTTCCAGTCTTATATATAATTCGTCACCGCTAATTCACCATCACAACTACAGGTCTACAACCACCATCACTTGTTAGGTGGGGAGATTGTGAGGGTTGTGAAATCTAAAAAAATGTAGAGCTTTAGAATTGGTTGGTGTGTCTAAAGTTTGATCAATTTCAGTCAGATAGGCCAAAGTTCTAGTATCACATATTCGCATTCATCATTGTTTCTAATATGGTGGATTTAATAGAAAATTGATCAACCAAATTTTAATTATCTATCTATTAATGATGAATTCCCTAAATCTTTTTTGGCCTACACAGTACAATCATTAACATTAAAAACAAAAAACAATAAATAAATAAATAAAAATTAAAAGAAATAAAACAATTGTTTTGGTAGTGGTTGTACAATATTCCATTAAGAATTAGGTAGATGGTTACATGGGAGGGTGGGGGAAAGGAAACAAATCCTGAGATTTTCTAAGTTGGGTGTGTAGCAATTTAGATAGAGAAAGTTGGACTTCTAAGCCAAACAAGGTTATAAGATTGACCTACCAAATAGTAGTACTTTCTAGAACTTATGTAAATGACCGATGGTTAATTTTATTAACAAATGTAGCTGATTACACACAAGACAAGTGGTAAAAACGAAAAAGTGTAATTATATTTCTCATTTCCATTTTACAACTATTTTTTGGTAAGCAGATGGTTATTTCCCACAAGTTGTAGTTATCTTGAAACAATATTTATTGTACGTAGTAGTATAAATAATATACGCATAATATCTAGTAATCCAAATTCTTTTCTTTCATTTATATTCACGTTGAACGGAAAGCACCATAAATTGACATGTTTAAAGCTAGCACTATTTTAATTTATTGATGAAAATGATGCTCCTTTACAATGTTTATGACAAAAACCGAGTTTATCTTATTAAAAAGCTATGAATTAAAAAAGAGCAAAACTTATATGAGGACAAAAATAATTGTAGAGAAAAAAGAAGGATGAAACGAGCACCTCCCATATTATATGATGACTCATTTAAGCTTTGTAACAGAATCATGAAAATGAAAATCAAGCATCATATTATATTAGTCAACCTTATTCCCCCTTCTTTTCTTCGGTGGGGTTTTGTGTATTCAGGCCAAATATCTGTGTTACTTAACGTTACAAAATTTCTTGTTGCCGACATAATACAATGCAAGAGGAGTTCTTGATAGCCCTAGATCATCAACTATGAGATCAATGTTCGAATCTCTTAATGACTCGAAACTCATAATTACACGCTCGTTTGCCTATAACGAGGTCTGAGGGGATTGTGTAATCTAGCAATTATTACGTGATCCAGACTTACCCCATCATCCATGGTCACCACCAATAATAACAGGTCGACCATGTGAACCACATCCGCTGGAGGTTCTTCGACAGTGCAGCTAACCATGCAACTTCATTCGGGATTCTGTTTAAGAGTCCAAATGTCAACATTCACTTATATAATCCGGTCTATCGGCAAGTTTGCTCAGTACTGTCTCTTACAGTGACAATATACTAAGCAAACTTGCTAATAAACCTACAAAATTGTAAGAAAGCAAGTGAAAGTTTTGCTTGGGACTTTAACATTATAAGATTTGATAAATAGTTTCCTTTACAACGCAAGAACATGTTTAGTAATGAAAAAAGAAAAACCAAAACCCCCATATTTCCAAATTTTCTATATTTATTCCCCACCACAATAACCAGTCACCTGATACCATTGTCAATGGCCTGGACTAGCAATTTTCAGTTTATGCACAACAGTATAACTTTTCTCATTTCCCCTAAATATCATATACTTCGTCTCAGAGAAGCTCACCAAGAAAAAGAGAGTGAAAAAAACGTCTGTCCGAAATCATAAATGACAAAAAAAAAAAAAAAAAAAAAAGTTGTATTAGATTATGATATGATCACTTGGATGAAACTTGAGAGGGACAACTGCAATAGGCAGATCAGAAGGTGTGCATACCAGAGCCCTTTGCTGCAAGTGTCTTAGCTTTGCTCCATGCAACTTGCACCATATCAGCGAGCATCTTTCTTTGCTTTTCCGGATTGTCCTCGCCATCCATTTGTGAGATTATGTTGCAACAATGTTCTCCAAGTATCAGGTTGAAAATCGGACCTCGGGTAAGGAAGTCTCTCAGGAGCCTCAGTAAGGTCTGAGCTTTGCTCTGTGACTGGGAGACCCTTGAACTGTAAGCTCAAGTAATCCGCGTTATAACCCCTTCCCTAGGATCGGTTCCCGGTACTTGCCTCGATCAGCCTCACACATGGTCAGGATTGCCCCGACACGTGCTCCCGACTCTGAAGGGATCCACTCTCTAGGACCTCAACCACCGCAAGGACGCCCCCTTCTTCTAAGATTAAAGCATTCCTGCCCTCATCAAAGTTTATAAGAGATTCTAGGAGTGCGGTGCATTTTTCAGCTGTTTGAGGATTTCTTGCATGTTTTGAGCAAGTCAATAATCGGAGGTATAGGGTCCGTCTCAAGGATTAAGGATGTTATTTCGAGTGTGTGGAGAGTTATAAAGTGCCATAACAGCATCAACCTTGGCTTGTGGGGACCCAATTTCTAGGATATCTACAAGAAGAGGGATTGCCCCAGAAGCCGTTATGGTTGGCTTGTTTCTGAAGATGCTGAGTGTCAACAAAGCAGCCGTTGCATGTTCTTGAAGAGTCGTGTTTTCAGATTGGAGGAATCTGATTATCGGACCAAAGCACCAGCTGCCACTATGCTGATCTGTTTCTGAAAAAGCCATACATCAGAAACTAGAATCAACTACCCTTACAGAAAGACAAACTGTTAATAAAAATAAAATCGAGGGCACATCCATTAAATCACTAATATGACTACAATCTCCTTAGAAGAGTCGAGCACAATTATAATAAACCACAATCCTCAGCAAACATACACTACCATACAGTATTATTATAGATTAAATACTTTATTTGCAGTTATCCGATGGTTATGACCAATCCAGTTATTCGAAAAGTCATCAAAACCGGCTAACCTGAGATCAAGGATAGGGAACATATAGTCAAACACCTCGATGCTTTCATTGAATGAAGACCGACTAAATTCATTTTCTACTGAACTTTCAATACAAACACAAAAGCAGCCGTTGAAATGACGAGTCCAATAACTTTCCATAATCTCCTAAAAACCGAATCAGTGTTACCTAATTCTACCCCCTCGGGCACTCCCAACGATCCACAAACAAAAATGGTCAGCAAACTAGCAACATGCATACTAATCATCTCATATAACAATCATACTTCAGCAATTAACCACTTCATGAATCTTAATTAATAAGTTACTGCAGATAAGAAAAAGGTCAATTATGCTTTATAGCAACCGCAGAAACACGCAAAGTAGTAATTTTATCCCTATTATATAAGAAAATATCTGTAAACAGATTAAAGTCACAAAGTTCTAAGCAAAGTAAAAAATAACCCCATCTGAAAGTTAAATAGGAATTACTTTAGTTTAGCTTAATCCAATTTAATTTTTCATATTTAAAAATTCATTTCCTCAAGTAGATCAACCACGTGAAAACATCACATGATAATTAAAGCAAAAAAAAAAGAGTTAAAAAAACACAAAGAAAACAAAAAGAGAAAAAAAATCTAAAGTACAGAAGCAAGCAACATAGCTAAAAAGAATCTCACTATCCTCCAATTTCAGTAATTTGTGAATAATTATATTCTCACTTTCAAACAAAAGGAAAAATTCCCAATTCATAAATTAGTACTGTGGGTACAATAAAATTAACCAAATAATTTCATTAATTCAATTTATTTCAGGAAAAAAAAAAAAAAAACTTCTTTTTTTTAGATTATCACAAAATAGCAGCAAACAAAGACAATAAATACTTTCTGTTTAATTAGTAATAATTTAGTGCTTTGGATTCGCTGACCAATACATATTATCAAAAATATATATATATATTATTTACTATAATTGATTCTTAAGTGATTTTTAAACGTAATTAATCTAAACCATGAATTTTAATATGTTACGAATATTCTTGATTTCCCATCATCAATTAAATTGTCTAAAAACAACACCATTTTATTTAATAATTGTAAATAACCCAATTTTACAGAAATTCAATCAGATTTCACCAAATTATCCCAATTAAAATCGTTTACAGTAAATTGCGAATGTTTACAAATAAATATCCAAAAACATAGAAACATTTGCAAATTAGGGGAAATTAATTTAGAAATTGAAGCTCAATAACGCATTAACTAAATCAATATAAATTACCTAAAAAACCCTACACAAATTAAATTTAACCATAAACCATTAAACCCGAAAAATCAGAAATTTATCACTTTTAATTCAAATCACCCAAAATTAACCCTAGAATACGAAAAATGCAATCTTTAACGAATTTGACAAAACCCAATTCAAATTAATGAAAGAAATTAAATTTTTTAAAAAAAAAAGGAAAAAAAATACTAACTTTTCATCTTTAACAGCGAGGTTAAGAGAGCGAGTAGAGCAGACTCAGTAGAAGAGAGTAGTCAAATCGGAGCATGGAAACGAGTTGAGGGACAGCAGGGGAAGTTGTCGACGACAACGTTGAAAGTCTTTGTAAGCGTCTGATCTCTTGAGCAGCTCTGATCATTGAATCTGAGTCATTGGATTTGATAATTTCAAGAACTTGGTTTACACTAAGGTGGGTTGCCGCTACACTGGATCCCCCCACCACCCTGTACTCATTTCCATTTCACCTAAAAAAAAAGGGTTAATTTTAACTAATAGTGGGTGAAATGAAAATGAGAATGAATGAATGAATTGAGGTTATTTTGTAATTTTGTAGAGAGAGAAAAACGTAAAGAAGAGGAGAAAAGCGTTAAGCAAGAGGGTAGAGAGAGAAAGAAGGAGGGGGGGGGTTTCAACGGCTCCTTCGGGTGACAGTTGAGGTGTGAGTGAAAGATTGGGATTTTCTTTATGATTGTGTATGATTATGATTAAATATTAGGGATTTATGTAAGTATGTTTATTTTTAGGTTTTGATTATATTATGTTTGTTTGTTTGTTAGGGTTTTGTGTTTGGGTTTTGGGTCATTTTCAAATGTTGATCTTTTATAACAAGGGTTGTTTGGTTTAGGAGGGGGAGAGAGGAGATGGTGATGGGTAAATGGATAAAAAGGGGATATACTAATGTAACTAAATGGAATGATCGAGTGAGGTTAGATAAATCAAGGGGTTTTTGAGTGGTTTTGTTGATTTTTATTGAATTTACTAATTGTGCGCGCGTTGTTATATGGGATAATGGGATAGAGTATTTCAAATGTTTTTGATGTAAGGGAATCTAGGTTGATTCGGAAATTACAGCCAGCTTATTGTATTCTTATTCGACTTCGATCACTTATAGCAACCTATAATAACAAACAAAAGTGAGGTATACTTGTAGAAGCTAAAGAAACAATATTTCAATATCAGATAAATATGAACTTGTTTTGCATGCATGGATTTCAAAGTATTACCTCATTACCACTATAATGTTTTCTATAAGTTATGCATCTTCTCAACGGCGAAAAACAGCATCCACTAAGCAGGTGTGGGAAATGCAAGTGTTTTGGCTTGAAAAGTTAGGTTTGCCAGATCCACTCATTTGCTTCCGATGACTTATTACCTATCTTACATCGGCATCTAGATCTATAATGTTTCCTCATATCACTCTTCTCATCTTCTAACGTAAGTACAACAGATTCGTCATCAATATGTTACAATTTCACTAGCTAGATTGATGTGATGAGATCAAGGTTGATTCGAGAATTATAGCTAAATTGATTGTATTCTTTGCAATTTCACTTGTAGCAACATTTTAATAGCAAACAAGCGTAGTTGTATAAGCTAAGGGAAATAATATATTCATCTATCGCATAAATTATGAACTGTTTTTTGCATGAATTCGAAGCACTATAATTACTTCATTACCAACATGCTTGTTATATAACTATATGCATTTCCTCTCACCAACCAATAGCGCTCATTAGGCATGTCTGTAATGCAAATATTTTGGCTGAAAAGTTAGGATTGCCAAGATCCACTCATTTCGCTTCCGACGGTCTTATTACCTACTTACATCGACTTCAAAATTTGTAGTGTTCCTCACTTCTTCTCATCTCTGTTCTAAGTCACAATTAGATTCGACATCATATGTACATGATTTTCTCTAAACACAATTAAAAACGAATTAGACTTGTGATTTGTCCACATGAAATATAGGGTGGAAGATGTAATAAAATATAATCGAAAAGATTCTCAATTAAAATTGAATAAAAACTTTTAATAACAGTTGAAGTTAATGTGGTCATATAGCTTGTCCCCTAGCTAGCAAGAGATGTGAATGACTGAATGTTGTAGTGACTCAATGAATTCTATCTTATGAACTCCAATTCTTGGAGATGATGTGCATGAATTATTGAACCTTTACCAACTTTGTTTATAGTCCGGAGTTCATTTTGATGATCAAAATTCGAAAAAAATCCTAAATCATTTATTACCTTCTTTTTTTTTTTTTTTTTGATGACAAAATCATTTATTACCTCGTATTGCTATTATGAGATGTGATACGATGGTGAATAAAAAAATGAGAAGCAATTATATGCACAAATCAGATTAATATGGTATTAATTGTGTCCAAAGCACAAAATAAAGTATGCACAACATGTTCGTTTCTTTTCTAGGATAAAGGTGAATAAGTACAGTAATTAATCGCATTACTTTCATAAAAATGACTTGATTATGTTAATGGATAATCAACCATTCAATTCTAACCTAATGAAATTGTTGTCTAATCCTACCTAAAGTTGACTACTGTCGTTACATTTTCAATTGGTTGAATTCACTTTTCATCCCTATCATAAGAAGAGCATATGTTCTTCTATAGCCTAAATCAAGTTGAAATCTTATGCTTCATGAATTGTGCTTCGTACATCATTTACGTCCTAATTTTGTCCCTCATTTAGATTTATTGAACTAACTAGGATGTAACAGATGAAACAAAATAAATTCAGACTTATTAGTCGGTAAAGTTGTTAACCGACTGAATTGAGGTAATATACATCTAAAAGCTAGAATAGGCTAAGTTTTCTTTCAACGAACCCTTCAAATTAGTTTATTGTTTAGTATCCCTAGGTTCATTGAGCTTGGACAATGGATGAGTTTTCCAATGAGCTTATTGCATTCGATAAGGCTCAACTCGAGACTCCCTTAAACAACTACTTACACTATAGCCAACTCAATTAACTGGTTAAATTAAATTATTATTATATTACTTTATTACTTTCATACTATGATTCCTACTTTTTTACTAATACCCATTAAAATATACAAATGTTATTTAAGGACACACAAGACTACAAGGGTACAACGTCACCGCTTATATGCTAAATATTCTTAACTCCCTAAATGCCATAAAAAATACTTAACTACTTTGACCTATGCATCTGAAGACCAAATAGTCACTGATTTTATAGCCGAAAATAACAGAATGTTCACTCATTTCCGTGGAGTTTCAATTTTCAAGAGAAAGTGGGTGTTTTTACAGGCTTGCAGCAATTTGATGGTAGACTAGTGGCTTTCAATTGCAGTGATTATGATATTGTTTTT
Organism: Suaeda aralocaspica; assembly: GCA_016808085.1. Taxonomy (NCBI): domain Eukaryota; kingdom Viridiplantae; phylum Streptophyta; class Magnoliopsida; order Caryophyllales; family Amaranthaceae; genus Suaeda; species Suaeda aralocaspica. The sequence goes on along the minus strand of PYUH01000062.1, from coordinate 2,802,173 downwards.
AATTAATTAATAGGATATTAAATAACTGCACAGATGAGTACGTTAATGACGGAACTAATTATACTAATTAGTGATAAGATGGAATAATTTGGGCTCAACCGTGTAGATGGATCTAATACAATCTCACATTAAATAATGAAATATTATAATTATTAATACTGATTTATGTAAATCAGAATAATAATGATCTTGCTTGTTATATGTCGTACATGATGTGCTATGTCATTTGGGTACATGTACATCTGTTATTTACTAAGTAATTGGGTGTATTATTCTCACACGTACAATGTACAATAATTCATTTCCTAAATGATTAGCTACTTTGTTGATCATTTAAAGAAGAAGAAGAAGAAGAAGAACATGTTCATTGGTAAAAAACGAAATCAGTAGGAAAGGAGGCCGTTGTTATGCCACTAGTGAGTACTAATCTCATGGATTTCTTCCCAATTGATGACACTTTAAACAATGATCAAGAAGATTTTATCAAATTTGATGATTGGATGGATAACTAAGTCATCAATCTAATTCAATCTTCTATCGTAAGAGTAGAATATGCGCACAGCGCATTAATCCACTATGTGTCGATCAAATATTATACTCAATGCTTATTATAACCTATAAGCCTATAACATATACATTATAACATCACTCACCCACACTATTATCTAGTTTAACAATGACACAAAAAAAATATTACGTAGTGTGAGTATTAAATTAATGATACCATTCTAATAATTAGTCAATATGTATTACTATTACATAATTCAACTTCTTTATATAGGTTGGGATCCTAGACGAAAATTCTCATTTTTATGGATGAGATGTATATATGAAAACCAAAATTTAATGATGCAATGACAAATTCTTCCTTGTCCTTCAAGTGATTTAGTTTGAAGACTCACCTTTTTGCATTGTAATATTGTCATACTTAAAGGACTCATTATGATTAGTTTCCCTTTTTCTTTTGTATCTTTTGCCCACAAATATGTATAATTAAGTTTTGCTTCAATGCTAGAAAACTTAAAAATTGTATGATTAAGTATGATTACAAATTAGATAGGCATATAGTCTAATTTTAATTGTAATCAAAAGACATCATTATTTAGTTCTCATTCATAGTTAAGTGAGCATGTAAACGGATTACATGTGTCACTTATGGTCATGAAGAGATTTTGGTGTAAACGTCACTACAACATTTGTTACTAAAAAGAGTCACATATAAGGGAGTGTTTGGTATAGAAAAAAAGGTGCAGGGTAACGGAATCATTAAGCTTTACCTTACAAATTATTTGGTATGAGTTTGAGGGAACCGTATCTGCTTTCGAAAGGAAACAGAACCCCTTCGTTTTGTTACCCCCTAACATTTGACACTATTAAAAAATTCATCATATCATTAATGCAATGATATCAAACAACTTATTGTTCTCAGTTATATAGCAACCTTTTGCGGTATCCACCTCTTCATTGCATTTACAATCGTTTACCCCATTTTCATTTAGGGGTAGGAAACTGAAATTGTAAGTGTAAATGGAAAGCATCATGGCGCGTAATAACAAAAATTGCAGATCTATCATTTGAATTTTATTAAGTTAAATAGAATTTAAGTGAACAATTTAAAATAATATATAAAATAAAATTATAATCTAATTGACTGGAATTAATTGGATTGTAATAACTGAGAAAAAGTCAATATACATAATATGGTAAAAAAAAATGTTCTCATAACAAACATTAAGAATTAAATTAAAAAAGTACAAAAAAAAAGTTCAACACTTACTCAAGTTAGGTATTGGTAAAAAATAATATAACAATATATTAATCAACGATCTTTATGTTGGTTATGAATATAAAAAAGATGACTTAGAACGATATACTCCCTCCATTTCTTGAAGATCCACTAGTTACTATTCATACGCTTCCAAAGCATTTTTATAACGTTTAATATTTAGTTATACATTTATAAAATTGTAATAATTGAATATTAATAATGTACTTTTAACACGAATCAAACAACCCCACATGACTATATTTTTTTTATATATCAATAATTATTTACAAAATCAGGCATCGAGCTAACACGCCCTTAAAACATCTCTAGAAGAGGTGTGCTACACAGTCAGATCCCAAGCCAAACTAATCAATCTAGTGCATGTAAATATAAGCCCAAATTGAGGCACGTGGATTACTCTTCAATTCTGTAATTGGAGGGCCACCATTATAGTCAACCACAAACATATTAGACGAAAATATCGAATGTGTTGATTTTCTTATGGCTTCTTCTTTCTTTGTTTTTTTTTTTTTTTTTTTTTTTTTTTTTTTTTTTTTTTTGATTGATTTGATAAAAATACATGCCATTGGATACCATTTGTCAGGAGTTTGGGGAATATCACCTACTTTGTATCTCACTTATCTTAACTCTTCAACGTTGTCAATTTCTTATTGGATTAAACCCCAATCATAATTTTGTCTGTCTTTTTTCCTCGGTCATAAGGCCCGTTTTGTGGCCCATTTCTCAATAGAAGCCCATCTGATATTTATATTGGGAAAAAGCGGTTGCTTGTTACCTTCTTCACACCTGCACCATATATGTATATTATACAACTTTTGATATTACAAACATTAGGTAAATATCTACTATGATTAGAACTTTGCACCTTAAAAAAGGCTAACTCAATCAAAAGTTTAAAGAATTTGTGACTTTTATGCCACACGTTGATGCTTGTTCAGCACATATGTATTTTATAGACCATACCTCAACTAATATCCTAAACTCAATGTTGATGTCCAAGGATTGGTTTATACTTTTCAATTATAATTTACTTTTGTAAAATTAGTAATCATTGTAGCCGAGATTTTGATACATTTTGAAATGGTTATCCTTTTACTACTTCCTCTACTAGTTTAATTATACTCACTTATCTTCATTAAAATACCTATTTAACATACTGAGTAATAGAGTTTAAGAAGCTTTCGCCTCATAGTAGGATATGGATAAATAAAACAATTTAACAACATAGTAATTCCGTATTGTAGGAAAATTTTTGGTTACTGTTTTGGTTAGAGAGTCCAATTAACCCACTTATTTTGTCATTTCTGACTGGCACAGTTTCTAGTATTAAGGGCCGCGCCTTCTAGATAAGCTTTTATAAGTCGGAAATAGTGAATATTTAATTCAGTGTTATACACCATCAATCAACTTTTTATAATTCAAAAGATGGGTATTATGGGATAACGTTTTTCATACTTTACTAGTGACCAATTAACTTTTGCACCATTTATTTTTTGTGAAGATTGTTTTTTTATTGTTATTTTGAGGAAAACAAGAAAATTATTTGGAAGTGGTTTTTAATTTACCTTTTAATCATCAAAATTGTTAAATTTTACAAAATTTGTTTTGCAATCTACTTCCCACCTTTTAACGTGTTAATATATTACCAGCAGTTACCATAGACAATTAGCTATCATGACGATATACTAGGTAATAGAATAATTAGATGAATGCCATAACAAATGCAATTACAACAAAATACTCTATGGAGTTCACTAGGAACTTGTTGTATTTGTTATTGATTGAGACTTTTTTCAATACAGAGTTATTATTTATAGTTGAGAAGTAAATTGTTAAGAAGAGACTGGGTTATTTCTGTACGCAATGTCACTCAATTTTTATATATAAAAAATACAATCTTATAGGATTTAAATTTAATAATGACTATTTGTAACTTAAGCGATAATATTTGTGAAAATACAAAAATACCTTAACTATAAAGGCATACAACTGCATCATAGTATCACGATTAAGAAATGACACTTATTGGGAAGATAAACACACATTTTCCGACATCGGACATGACAGAATTTTCATGTAAACATCATTAATGGGACTAATGTAATGTCCCATCAAGTGATTAACTGTTCTCATGCAGTTGAATTTCCCAAGGTTATATCATAATCCCCTGCATGCATGAATGAATTTAATTACGAGTAGACACAGTGTTTTACTGTTCTAATTAACTCTGTCACTGTAATTATCTGTTTCTCTAAAATCTAGCGTTCACGACGTGTGAACCACTCAAGTCGACCAACGTGTAATTTTGTCGATTAAGAAAATGGCACCCCCAACACACGTGACGTATTCCTTTTAGATGCACATGTTCGCCTACCATTTTTACTCGTCAAAACGGATATTTAATTACAATTACAATAGAGAACGTCACAGAAATTTCATAAACTAAAATTTTATTTTTTTTCCTGTTTTCGCGATTTGTAACATCCAATAAATTAATTTCTATGTTACTTATCGGTGTGTTTCTCAAGTCAAGAGTGCGTATCCTCCTGAATAAGTATCACTACGTACTGTATGTATATGTGGATTCACGATAACAATATCATTATTCATAAATCAATGTTCATCGTCTTTGATAATTTAATCAACACAGATGGAATTTCGATTAGTTAATATTCTTTAGGCTAGGTTATCACCCAACCCTATTATTGTTGTTTGAATCGAACAATTTAATTTAATATATCACATGGAACAAATCGTTTAATGTATTTTGGATCATAATATATCAACGTTTTTTTGTATTAATGCATAGAATTGGAGTTGCTTCATTTCCTGTATGATGTGCAAGTGTAACAATAAATTATGATGATCCCTTGTTTGATCAATGACGGTGTCATGAGGTAATAAAGTAGTATCTTGTTTTTGAGTGTTCTCAGTCGTTGAGAGAAATTCGTTGTCGTGAGGTTGTTTAAGTAGTTTACGAAACAATTGCGACCAATCATACCTCAAAACAAAGGTATGTAGTGTTACGTTGCGTTCAAAGACCAAACGGACTTATAATGATTCATAGTTGATGGAAAAAAGCTTAGATTACTTCAGTTTAACTCTGTTCTGTTAGTTCAGTTCAATTCAAATATTACCCTAAGTTAAAGTGAAAGGGGAATTACATTGTACTTGCAATTACATACCAAATATTAACATGTGAGGTTATATCAATTAAGATTTGCATATATATAGAGATGACTAATGTCGTCCATTTTAACTAAATGATCGATAAGGGAGAACTACAGACCGTACGGAGTAGTGGTGACAACAGTCGTTATCTGGCTTTACTCTTTATTAACTAATTAAGGTTTTTCAATTGGAATTAATTAGTATAGTCTGGGTTAATGTAGATCTAATAATTGTTTAACCTTTTGGTTTTGTACTACTGATGTTGGTATTGATTTAACTTGTACTTGATATACAATCCTACTAAACGCCAAGCTTATTGCTAATATATATTATTTCCCTTGCTTACGACAATATTTGATGATGTATTACAGATTAAATCACCAAACTTGTATTAATCATTTGTTTTACTATCTTAAAGCGTCCCTTTATTTAATGGTTTAGGGCTAGGTTCACGGTTGGCACTGGCCGTATTATCAACAAATTCAACTAAGGTACGTACAACTTGGTGGCACGACTCCGTTTAAGAGCAACACTACGGTGGAAGAGTCTAGGTTGGTCTGGCATAATTACCACAAACATAAGGAGAATTGCCCATACGACACATTAATATGGTGTGGTTACCATTCTACATTTGATGCGTTTTCAAGATTTCGACATGTACCTTTAAACATTATTATCTTGTAGTACTTTTTATCGGAACCATATATTAATCTGCTTATTAATGCAATAATATCGTTACACATATATATTATATTTTTTTTTTATTTTTTCTAATTTCAAAATCACAAATTAATTTGCTGGATAATAGTTGATCATCATGGATCAAATAGATAGATAATCATGCCTGATGACACATTGATTACACCATAGTTAACACGAGTTAATCATAATCCATAATGACTGTGCCTTTGGACGATTCTCATGCCATCGTTCCAGTGTAAGAACAATTGTCAGGACAGTGTAAGAACATACTTGTAAATATATAATTATAAACATGGCTTTTCGAGCTAGTTAGCAATCTTTAGCCACTTGACCCAAGCTAATGAACAGAAGTTAATTTACTAATCATTTCTTCATTGAATTTAATTAATCTTATTAATTATGGATGTCCACTTGCAACTTAAGATTTGGCTGCGACAATCAAATTTTCCTTGGTTGAATTAAAGTTACGAATAAGCTGAGGGAATCGGCACAAGCTGGGCACCTCATCTTATGGGTTCATGTGAGATTAAAGCAGCTATGTTAATCCCGTTTTCGCCTCTTACCGACTTGATTAATTCCCTAATCACATTATTGTTTTGGGTGGTGTGTAATAATGTGGTGCTGTGACGACGCGGATTCCTACGAGCATATTTGTTTGGAAGTATATTAATTGCCTGTATGATTCTTGATTAACTGCATGGATATGAGAGTTTAGTTTTATTTGCTAAAAATTTTTATAGGGTAGATTGTTTAAGTTGGAGTGAGTTGGGGGTAGGTAGTGGCAGAGCGGCGAACAAACTCACAACGAATTCTAAGCCAACTTTATGTGACAGACGGTGTCTTCTGTCTGAACAAACTTGTAGGCCGCGTGACAGAAGTGTAAGTGCGTGACGTGGATTTGTTCACATTATAGTAAATCCATTGATCAAATAATAGTAAGCATAGGTCAATAAGAGATAATGAATTAAGTGCAGCGGCAAAAAGAAAAAGTACGAAGTGCATGTAACGTAGTTTAATTGTTCAAATCAATGTGATGAAGACTGATTGCGTATAAGGTCACGGACGTAAAATCGAAAAACTACGTTGGACTATATTGGGCACAGCAAGCAGCTAAGAGGGGGCTACGCTATCCGTATTTAGGTTTCGGCATTCAAAAGTTTAAGTACGAGGTTAAATGCTGGACTGAAGACTAGCACTCTGATGCGTTCATATACATTCGCAATACGAGATATATACGGGTATCAAGTATGGATATAAATCGTGGGCCTCAATAGTGAGATAGAGGTCATGTGGGGCATTGTATTACATTAGGATAGGGCGCACGGCCATGTGACCATGGGAGACATAGGCGGAGTTATCTCATGGGTTCGTGAGATATAACGCGCTGTCCCGTATAATTATTAGCGGTGAACGTCCGCTAAATTTAGAGATCGGTAGCCATTAGGGGGCACAGATGAAGTGGTACGTCACAAAGTCGTCATGAACACCGTATTCCTGCTTGCCTAGTTGAGGGTCGGGTGGGCCACTTTCTAAACCCTAAAATTAGACAGACCATTTAGGGGAAAGAAGGGATGAATTTTATATGTGTAATCTTAAGTCGCCGATCAGGCGAGTTATGAATACGGTGTAGAGAGAGGGGGGCGAGCAAACACACCGAAGACGTTTCGCGATACTGGTGAAAGCACAAAACGAAATCAACACTCCGGAGACTCGCCTCAGGAAGTAAATTCCAGTACGAGATAATAGGGGCCGCATACTACTGCGGGGGAAGGGGAGAAGATTTTAGTTGAATCACACCAATAATCACAAACTTGGACCTCAGACTGGAGGCACTAAAGAGTAGTACAAAGCAGGAAGCACAAATGTATAAAGAATTTAATGATAACTTCGGGACAGCAGTGGTGAAGTGCGAAGCTCAAAGACTGAGTAAAAAAACACAGTAATGGAGTAATACAATACTCTTTAGTATTATAATTGGCTTCAGCATAGTCAACAGTTTAGAGACAAAAGCCTCTCAATCATGTAAAACCAGGTAATCAATATTCTAATATCAGGGGTTTACTCGCTTAATTAAAGGTATTAGGATGGAAAAGTGAGAATCATGTGTCATGAAATTAAGGGGTGAAGATTCTGTTTTTTAGTGACGACAAAGTTATTAGAATTTTTTTATGCATGTCTATTATATTTTTACGGGTTGTTGTCCATGTCTTACTCGGAAGCATGCGCGATTAACCTAAACTAGCGTAAGGCAAGGCATACGGAGAGATGCCTTAATGTAGCTAGATCCGGGTACTTTGCCACCATGTAACAAATCACAATCGAAAATAGGGTTTTCGAAACACACGAAATACAAAAGTAGCCGGCTGCGAGGGGTTTCTAAAAACAAGAAAAGAGAACGATAATATGCAGAAACCGGCTGTGACATTTCTTATAGAATTGCATATCTTGCGCGCCCACAAGAGTGTCTACTCTCATACCAAACGATAAGTGGTCTGGTTCTCAAAATTGGAGCTAACCCGCCGCGTTTTCAATCACACCCCCTCAGCTTCGCTCAATTATTTATCACGGGCTAATGAACAGTGAACGAATAGTAAACTAACCTCCGCGGGACGCACACAGTGGGTCATCGAGAAGTAATCGGTTATCTATTGGAGAAAGAATACTCAATAATAATCATCATAGTTCGACTAGTTTAGACTACTATTATAGTTGCACACAAAACGCGAAATTCGTCACCATAGAAGGAAGGCCACACAGGCGGGCAAGACAGGAGATAGAAAAGTAGGAGTAGCACAGAAAATGTGGAAGGTCGTTTTTCCGTTTTCCGAACAAGCCATAAGTGAGTGTGAAGAATAGGCTTGTAAAGCCGAAACTTTGTCATGGGTAGTCTTGTGGGGTCCACAACCAGGTAAATAAGAGACGAAAATAATTGAGCCGCGGCCAGGCCTAGAAGGGCTTAATCAAGAACTAGCTATCCCCATACAACTTGCTTGGATGTCCGTACGGGAAGATGATGCCCTTCGAAGCACACGAGTAGGAGTGAAAAGGTCATTAGATGGTCACATATTGTGACAACAAATACTCTTTACACGAAGTAGATAAAAGCCCTGTCCATGGATGGGTGTCAAGAGTTGCCGAAGGGATTGACCACAGCGTAGTCACACACACGAGTTCCGAAATTATCATTTGTGGGTGTGCACACATTTGCACAACAAAGTCACGTGGTACAAAAACTAGCATAGGAAACAGCCAAAGCGAGCCCCTGTGGAGCCGGAAGTAAAGACTAGGGATCCACTTTTTTAAAGTTGAAGGGTCCCAAAAAAAAAATTTGTCGAACTGGCGAGGGGGGCCATTACGAGGAAGCAAGGCCATCTCATGAAATATTAATTAGCATCGCATTGAATGTGTCATGCAACATCAAAGCCTAATGAGCTTGTAGGGGGAGGGGAACTTGAAAACGTAACAGCGCAAAGGCACAGGAATAGAGCGGAACAGAGGAAACCTCGGAAAGGGACCGGGGCAGTGGGAGAATTGGCATGTATTAATCCATGTGAGCCCAATAAGACGACACGGGCCTAAATTATGTCCCCCTTTATTTCACCAAAGGGCCTTTTATTTTGCTTCAGTAATAGCAAGGGAAGGAGTGAGTAAAGAAGCAAGTAGAGTGACCTAAACTATAGGAAAGAAAAGGTTGAGGTTTACTGAAATTGTGTTTTTTTTGCTCACGTAGACAATCGGCCAACACTTACGGCTATAATGACGGGCTCAGGGGCTCTCAAGCTGTAGGGACCTAGACGAGGAACTACGAGGAGGTTTGGTTCGCGGGCAAAGCTACTCCACCAAGGCACTAACCGTAGCAAATAGGGTTTATTTCATGTGCTTATTATTTGATTATTATGACAGGATGTCATTAGGGTTGGGTATCCATGCGCTACCCTGATACAACCAAAAGTTCATGCATGCCCGAAAAACTAAATACATGATTGTGAAATTTAGGGAAAAATCTGGGCAAGGAGGGAAAATCACAAGGGGGGGGAGGAAACTTCTTGGGGGGGGGGGGAACCCACGGGACAAAGGGGAGGGGGTAAATTGAAAAAGTGAAAGGTGCATGCTAAAAACGGGTGGCTCTAGAGACAAGGGACCCAAAGTTAAAAAAATGGTGGGGGAGCAAAGCGAGGGGACGGGGGGGTCGGTTGGAAATCAAGGAGGGCCGTGGGGGGGGGCACCAAGGGAGGAAAAAGGGGCCGAAAGGGGAGGAGATGGAGGCGAGGGACAGGAAGGGAAACAGTCAGCTTTAACGGGAGGACCCAGATTTATTCACGGGAGCGAGCGGAGGGAAAGGGAACAAACTAAGAAAAATAAGGCGCAAGGGCATGAGGGAAGGCGAGTACGGCAGGCGGACCGGGGAAGCGGTGAGATCTAGTAGATTTGGCTTAGAAGATTACTTACACAAACAGAGCCAAAGAGGACGACAAGAGGACCGAGAAAGGCAGAGCGACAGGTGCGACCGCACAAGTGAGGCAGCAGGCGCCCAAAAGGGGTACGGAGGAGGAACGGGCCAAGGGGCAAGGGGAGAAAACGCCAGCGGAAGGAAACGGAGGACTGCAGTATGCCGGTATCCACGTATGAAGAGGATCGGGGGGCCTTTAGAGTCGGGGGGGATCACCTTGTGTTTACTTATTGCAGAAAAATACGGTGCAGGGTATGAAGAAAATATCACCGGGGATCAATCTTCGCCATCTTTCTTCTTGAATTTATCTATCTCTCATCTTTCAATCTTTCCTATTTTTTAGCGGCCTAGTTCTTCGTAGTCCACGTTTCATGGAGGGTCGATGCGGGGGCGTAGGCAAATGGATGATGGAAGGAGGAGGGGGGGTGAGGAGCTTGGTTCACGGCTGGGGAAGAGCTGCAGGATGTAGCTTCGGGTGGGGGGAAGAAAAGAGAAGACAGAAACAAAAAACACGTTTCCACTGCTCCAAACGGTCTCAAGAACTGCTTTGCGGCCGGGTAATCGCAGGGGAAAAAAAAAAAGAAAAGAAAAGAAAAAAAAAAAAAAGGGGGACCAAGCAACCAAAAGCCAGGGGGCAAAGGGCAGACAAAGAAAAGAAAACCGGGGAGGCCACCCAAAAGCGCTGGAAGGGACCCTGGGGACGGGGACGCCGAAGGAACAACAAAGGGGCAAAGTTCCCCCAACTCTGGGTGAGGGAAAGAATGGCAGCGCTGGGAGGGAGACACATCAAATTAGCTCTAGGTGCCAAAATAAATTAGGGTTCATTGATGGAACCTAAAGGTGCCAAAAAAAACTCGAAGGACTTGGCTCGATGGAAGAGGGGAGATCATATGTGAGGTGTTGGATTTTCCGATCCATAAAGAGAAATAGCGATGATTTTTTTCGGTTGGTAGGATCGGCCAAGCAGTTGTGGGATGAGATAGTGGAGCGTTTTTCTCAATCTAATGGCTCCTCTGTTATTCCAGATAAAACGTGATTAAGCAACCTGAACAAGGAGCGGGGGTTGCAGAATATTATAGTAAGATGAAAAAAAAAGGTAGAAAACCAGAACTCGAAGCCTACTCAGTGTTAACTTGTGGAATTATGGGATCTTGTAGTTTGGAATTTATGACCAAACTCGTACAAAGAGAAGAAAAAGCCAAAATAATTGAGTTTCTTGATGAAGTTGAGTCCTGATCTTCGGACATTAGATGGTCAAATTCTTGCCATGGATCCATTGCAACTTTTTTAATAAAGTTTTTCAGTTATTTTCATCAGTCCGACCGAGAGAGCGGATTACGGGCAAATGCAAGGGGCTTGTGGAGATGATTGCTTCTTGGCAGAAAAGGTACCAAAAAAACAAGAAAACTCCAACTGATGTGCATGCTCCTAGGGAACTATCGAAGGAGAAGCTGGAAAGATGAGTTATGATGTTGATTGTCTGCGGAAAGCGGGTCATTTCAGCCGGTGTGTCGAGCTCAACGTTTTCCGGACTGTGGAAAGGAACAATCACGCATTAAATTTGCCTGCACATGTCGAGAAGGAAACGGAGGCGGCTGATTGTCCCTCGTGATGATGAGCTGATGAGGAAACTTGAAACCCGACCCACACTTGGTCAATGCAGTAGTTAAGGAGTTCATGCGCAGGTACAACCACAAGGGTGCATCCATTAGTGGGAAGACCACCGAAGTAATTTTTCTGGCAAGCTGTAATTTGCAGGTAAGTTATATGCGTCGAATGTTGTCATATGATTAGATAAGAAGGGGTGATAAAATTGATTCGTGGGGCCTCCGATCACATGGCATGGAATAAGACAAATGTTTGAGTCTCTAACTAATGTACATAGACCTTGAATTAAACTGGCGATGGAATCTACAGAAGTGGATAAAATAGGAGTTGTTAAGTTAGCAATGATAGTTGGGATTAGATGTTCTTTTTGTTTTTCCCGATTTCAAGCACAAATTTGATTTCTGCAGTAATTGGTGGAAAATCAGGATAATTAGTGTTTGTTTTTAATGCTTAAAGGTGGGATTGCAGGACCGCTTAATCTAAAAGGGGTGGTGACAAAGGGAGACAGAACCGATGGTAGTATATATTTGGGTGAACAAGGAGGAGAAAAGCAGGAGAGAAAAATAATAAAGAGAAATTATTTTGTAATAGCAATTAAGCAAATAAGTTGATGGGTCCTATTGAATTATGCATGCTAGATTAGGGCATGGTTCTCTCTCGAAGTTGAAACATTTGGATGTTTTGCAATTGCAAGCATTTTAAGAATTTTTTTTGATACTTGTTCTAGTGCAAAGCATCATAAATTCCTTTTCATGCTAGCACAAACATTGAAGGAGATTTTTTTGATTAATTCATATTGATGTATGGGGGCCATATAGTTGCAAATATTTCCAAGATCTTATTTTCTTACATTGTGGGTGATTATAGTCGGGACCACTTGGACCACCTTGCTTAACAACAACATTAAAGTAGGAGTATAATGGAAAATTTCCTGCATATATTCTACCATTTAACACTAAAGTGAAATAATTCGGAGTGATAACGGCACTAAATTGGACAATCTTATTGTTAGAATTGTTTGTTATTAAAATAATTTTTAATTTAAAAGGTTTGAAAATTTTTAGATTGTTTCTTAGTACGGCATTGTTCAGTTACCATTCACTTCCTTCCACAAAAAACAAAAAGTGTGGTTGAGTCCCCCCACCAAAATGGAGAGTTGAAAGAAACAGCGTACTTTATTGGAAACATGCTAGGGCTTTACGTCTTCACGCAGGGTTGCCAAAATCCTTTGGGAAATGTTAATTGGCTGCAACACACATCATCACCTGCTACCAAGTGGGGTTTATGGGTGCAAACCCTTATTGAGAAGGTTTAATGAAGGCAGAAACCCGAAAATTGATCATCTGCGAACATTGGTTGGCTTTATGTTATGCCTAGCAAGGGTTGGAATAAAGGTGACAATTGAGAAAAGGGGTAAGATGTGTCCTTGTGGATACCCATAGGCTCAAAGGTACAAATTGATGATTTGAAGGAAAATAAGACATTCTTAGTGAGAGTGTGGTTTTTAAAGAAAATTTATTTTCTTTTTTAAAAATGGAAAATCCGCAAGACAATCTCAAAATACAACTTAATAAGGTGCCACTAACTCAACAAAAAATTTGTGTTGATTTATATTTTCAGGGCAACGGATGAGATTTGACGATAACTCTCACTGCACTCACAAATTTGGAAGAGTCCAGGCACATAATTTGGGAGGCCGAATTGGTTTAACAGCCTTCCAGGCCCCATGATGTTTTTGAAGGAGGCGGTCCAAATAACAACATCCCCCAACCGTTCTTCACTGAAGTTCAAGAGAAGATTTGGAGCCCCTGAATACAATGCCTTCAAGCCCACTTTCTCGGTGACAATTCACCGCAAGAAGGAACACCCACGTTCATGTGATTCTTCCCCAAATGAATAAGAAGGTCAACACGGCCCAAATGGACCCCAGCAAGTTTCAAATTATCAACATTCATTCCTGGAAGTCATGGACTAAGACCAGCAACTTGGCGCCTGCGTTGCTCTGCTTCACAATTGCATGCTAATGCTTTCTACTCTCCTCGCATATTATTTCATTCAATAATGTAATGAAATTCAAGAGCCGTGCATTATCTCAAGCAGCCAAGATGAAAGGTGGCAGCGCCAGCAAATGAATTAGAACACCGCCTTGAAGCCCAATAGACAGGGAGCTTGCCTCCTACCCGAAGGGAAACGGCTCTAGATACAAAATGGGTCATAACGTCATATAGGCCTAATGGTGAATTGGAACGCCTCAAAGCGCGTTTAGTTGCTCGAGGGGATAAACAATAAAACCCAAAGATGAACAAGTACACTCTCACCCGTAGCAAAGTTCTCCACCTTACGGATTATTCTTGCTCTAGCAACTTCCATAACTGGAATCTCCACCAACTCGACATCACAACGCTTTTCTTCATGGCGTCTTGGATGAGGGGGTATACCTTAAGCCTCCCAGGATATACAAAGGCCAAGATGAGAGGTATTAGTTGAAGCGAATCTTTATGGTTTAAAACAAGCATCTCGCATGGAATCTTGAACGTACTCAATTTCTTGTTCAAAAGGAGTTTATGTCAATGAAACTGACTGCTTTGTGGTGCCGATTAAACACAACGGCAAATACACTATTATCTTGGTTTAGGTTGACGATCTCTTAATAACTGGAGATCGATTAACGTATTTGGAGCTTTGAAGAGGAGTTTGGACGCAACTTTACGATAAAGACTTGGTGAAGGCGTTATTTTCTCGTCCCTGAAGTGTTTTAGAACTGATGCTGGGTTAATGATCAATCAAAGGAGTTTTACTTGATATCTTATCTTCATACTCGGCTTCTGTGAGGCCACGGCAACCAATGTCCTTTCCCAAACATGTGAAGATCAACAATCATGAAGGTACCTTAATGGAGGACCCGGGAGCAGTATGAAGTCTGTTGGACTCTCTTATACTTAATCTATCACTCCCGACATTCTCTTATTCGTTCGCATTTGATCAATTTTATGGAGCGCTCCACGATATACAGTGGCATACGGCCATTCATTTGGTAAAGTACCTCAAAGGTACAAGCGACCTAGGCCTTTCTATCCGCGTGCTAACGCCTAAAGGTCCGAGTCTTTCTCCTACGCGGATTGTGGGAGCTTGTGATTTACGGGACGATCCCTTACATTGGTGTGTTTCTTAGGTGACTCTTTGGTCACTTTGAAACCAAGAACAAAAAACGGTTTCTAATCTTCAGCTGAGTCGTTAGCTTCGGAGTATGTCTCATACTACTAGTGAAGTAGTTTGGGTAGATGGTGTTTCTTGAAGAGTTCCATTCTCATCTCCAAAGCCCATTCT
Source organism: Suaeda aralocaspica (assembly GCA_016808085.1). Taxonomy (NCBI): domain Eukaryota; kingdom Viridiplantae; phylum Streptophyta; class Magnoliopsida; order Caryophyllales; family Amaranthaceae; genus Suaeda; species Suaeda aralocaspica. The sequence goes on along the minus strand of PYUH01000062.1, from coordinate 2,787,126 downwards.
CTTTATGGTGATACAAGCGGCGCATTGTAGTGCTAAAGACCCCGTCTTGCCCTGATCGCACCAACACTTGAAGTTGGATGCTTCGACCTCCGAGAACACATTGCCAGTGGTTTCTTGCAACTTTTTCGTCCGTTCAAGCAGGCAAGTCGCGGATCATACGAAGTCGTCTCTCGAACAACAGCATTCTTTTTCTTGCGTCCAATTTGGGCCTTGGTTCTCAACCCAGTTCCAACTTGAGGGGTGATGAAGAAAAATATCACCGTATCAACTCTTCTTCATCTTTCTTCTTGATTGTATTATATCTCTTCTTTATCTTTTCCTATTTTTTTAGCTTTCCTAGTTCTGCTGTACACGTTTAATTTAGTTTTTCCTATCTTTGGCTTAGTCAACAGTATTATAGAAGGTGTTTAGTTTTTAGGAAGCTTGGTCACGTCTGTTGTATATATGTAGGAGTATCTTCTGTTGGGGGGAATGAAAAAGAAATACCGAAAACAAAAAACGTTTCCACTGCTCAAACTTCTGCAAGTTTATTCTATAAGTTCAAAAAAGTTTAGCACTAGTTCTATACACTAATATAAGTTCAAATGCGTTTAGATAATCTCATAAATAAACCTAAATATAATGTTTGAACCAAACTAACCCTAATCTAACCATACTAAGTAGTAAATTGATACATTTTCAATACAGAAGTCACCTTGTCTACGTTTGTCTTTTGTAGACATACCATTTAATCAAAAGTTAATTAGTCACTCATAATATGATTAATTACAAATTAATATTAAGGCCATTACTAGAGATCGCATGCATAAATTTTGAAAGTACACGGATAATAAGGTGGTTGATCCCAGCTGTTTTCCAGGGGATTTATTATAACACAGAGCTTTAATAATTATTTGTTATACCTAAAAATAGAAATATTTATATCCCCACTTTGATTAAGTCAACAATAATATCCCAAAACATATGCCTTTAGCCTTAGTATCATTAGTATAACATACAGTATTGTTTTACAAGTATTTTTTTAAGCGCTTCATAACATTATTGTCCAGTGAGCAATGCCAGTATTCCCACTTACACAGTTTTATTTCTTCGCAATTGCTTGATAATTACAGATATTACATGTATACGTGCTAATAATCATGCAACTACTACGCATTGAATGGTGTCCATAATAGATAGAAAGAAGACCTCATTACTAGCATAAAATTAGGTTTAATCTTCATCCAAACATGTTGTGTGTACATTAGTAGAATTTGTGGATTGTGTTTTAATACGTACCCGTGGTTAGTCGTGGGGCAAATTGTCTCGACAAAATTTTCTAAGGTTAAATGTAATTGAGATGCTCTATATTTTTGTAGGAAATAAAGAAACTATTTCATAAATCAATGGCATTGTTATCAATCCTTAAACTTATAAAAAATAGACATAACGCTCTTTTCTTTAATGGAACCAGAAGATGTCTCGACTCTCCCCTTCACTACTTTTCTATTTACTTTTTTTAAGGTGAGAAAACACTTCCACTCGCATATGGGTTGTTCACAAACTTCATATGCCAGGCAGAGTGCAGTAGATTAGAAGTGGATTATTACAATTCAATGTCCTAATTAAAAAGCTTAAGTAGTAGCCACAAATACTCATTGTTAATGGTCAAATGGTCACAATTTTCATAACACAAGAATTAATGAGCTCTAATATTTTTTGGGTTTAAACAATTTGACACTGGCGGGCTCAGCCACTAGTTTTGTGTGAAGGATATACGATTTTTATGGCAGAATGTTTCCTAATTTCCAATCCGACCACGACGCATACATGGTGTAGTACAATTCTACATTATTTTATTTCATGGAAGAATTATTGAATTAAGCATCAACGATTAAATTTAATTAAGCTCAATTCTCAAGTCTCTCAATTAATTTAAGATTGATGTTTTTGATTACCTCGCTTATTATCATAAATTTAGGATTCCATCATTGTTTTAATTTCTAGAGTGCTGACATTTTCAGTAAATTTAGACAATCACCATTTTTTTCCCAAGCACGCTAGACAAAAGAAGCTTGATATTTGATAACCCCAAACGATACTATATCGTTAGAAATATAACGTAAACTAATTTTCTAATGTTTGCAGTCTAAGCTAATAAAACTCCATTTTTGGGAGACTAGTTTGGGTAATTTTTTATGCCGACACTTTGAAATACAATGGAAGACTATATATTGGCGTAGACCAGTTATATGCAACATTTTCATAAATTTACCTTAGAATATTGATGGTTAGTCCATATAAATTAAATGAGATACTTTTTCAAGAATAGCTCTATGGATTACGATAATACTTTCCGGGATCGTCTTATACTCAAATAGGGGTAACCCTACGTATTTAATTGTGCAAAAGTGAACACTGACTTTCCCTCCTCGCTATTCATCTCTAGAATTATGATTAAATCGTCTATATACACTTGAGCCTTAAAGTCCTAACAGTTTCTTTTACCAAGGAAGATACTTCGTATATAATCACATATTTTTTTATTAGTGAGGATGTTATAACCAGATCTAATAGGAGCTGAAAGGTAATTTCAATTTTCACAAAGGAATAGGATGGACCATTTTTATTTTTTGGGGGGGGGGGGATGCAGCGTTTATACATGAAACTTCAGACAATTTATTATAAAGGTGAATAAATTAAAAAAAGGGTCACAATAACCTAGTGGATTAAACTAATACTAGATGTATAGTTAGGAAGTTATTGTTTGCATGTCAACCATCTGCGGGAGCATGAAAGTTCCTCTTAGCGTTCAATTACTAAGCTAGTA